>JAMPIV010002336.1:0-35068 GCA_024509875.1 Oreohelix idahoensis
GGTTCCTATGAACACACAGAGTTTGCACCTTTTGAATTGTCTTTGGCGCGCTCCACGATCTTATCATGCTGATAATATTAGCGATGACACAAATCTTTATTGTGTATGTCTTGTGTGAGGTCAAAAGATCATCGTGGATGCAAAATGCAACTTCTTCATCCGAATTTTGCTAAAGAAAAAGTCAAGTCAATTTGCAAAGTAAGATGCCTACGTCAACTTTGTCAGGTGACAAAGCATTCGTTCTACCTTCCTTCTAGGGAGAACAGACTTCTTATTTGCATGGAAAGGGTCCAGCTATACAGATAGTCCCCCAGTCGAAAAATTTCCGATGTTGGCGACTATGTAGTCGATATTGGATGGGATGCATATAAATTTCAATGTTAAATATGCTCACGGGAATTTTCAATTGAATGACCGGACTATTTGCAGCCTATTTTCCAGGCGACGGACGATTCTACCAACCAGTACCTCATGGTCACTTACTCATCCCTGTCGGTTATACAGGATGAGGAAGGAAACTACTTTCTCAGATGTCAATCTGTCCTCTTCCTGTGATCCACTTCATTCTACGGAATCTTGGGAAAAAACGTTACGGTTTCTCCTAATCTTTCCGATGAGGAACACCGGACAAGTCTCTTCGATGTTACAAACGTTTTCAGGATGTCTCATACCGACCTTCCTGGACACAACCATGTCCATTGAACATGACATAATACTTACTGACCCATAATCCTATCTAGAGTCAGACCCTATCCCCTACGAAATCCATTTTCAGTCACAAGTCGAAAAGAATTGGGATGAAATGATACAATTGAAAATATTGAACCATCCACTTCAGCATTTCTTCGTCCATGGTTATTGTTCGAAAGAAAGACAATAACATACGCCTTTGCGTTGATTATCGCAAATTGAACCAAGTTACGAAGTTCGACGATGCTAAATGAACCTATTGCCTTCACTAGAAGAGCTACTAAACAAACATCTCTAATTCTAGTTCTTTACCAAACTCGACTTGTCGAAAGGTTATTGGAAGTCCTTTAACTGAACGCGCCAAACCTCTTACTGCTTTTTCTACCACTTGGGGTTTATTTCAATGGAATTTCATGCTCTCGGCCTTATGAACGCCCCTGCTACGTTCGTACACATGATGCGTCGAATTTCTCTCATATAGTTCAGATGACTTAGCATACGTAGACGATTTCTGTCTCTTCAGTGATTCTGGGGAAGATCAACTATTTGGGTTTTATACGAATTGCTGTCTACTCTTTGCGAGTATAATTTGACTGCTAAACCTCTAAAGCCTTTTAGGTATTTAGTGGAAATTTCGTTCCTGGGTCCACCGTGTTCGGTCATGGTCTCTTAAAGACTGAGGACCACCAATTATTTAATAGAACTACTAAAATCATTTCTGTCCCTAAGACGGATTCATACACAAGTACGTAGATTCTTCTTAGGTTTGATACAATTTTACGGACGATTATTATTCGAATTACTATCCCTTCGATTATGGTCACCTCTTTAAAACTTATTGAAAAAAAGGGAGGCCCCTAATCTGATCCGCAGGTTTATATATATATCAATATATTTATGTTCAAAATGGCCTAATTTCCTCTTTGGGACCAGGATTTAAAATTTTTTTTTCATCTCCCACCTATCTTAAGGTTACCTACTATTGGAGAAGGACGTTTGTTCTTCGAAGTGGCGTTCAATCTACTGGGATTTGGGGCAGCACAATAATGCAGGAGTATATTCAGATACTCTGCACCGGTTGATGTATATCTCTAGGAAACTAATGCAGGCAGAGAGGAATTACTTCGGTTCTAGACCGTGAATGGTTGGCTATGGTTTGGTCAATTCCATGTTACAAAGATCCTTCTGACGCGCTTTCTTTGTGGAAACCGACCAGAAGCTTTACTGCTTTCAGATTAAAAAACTTGAAACAGCTCGAGGTCCACTCGATATTGCATGGCTCTTCAACCTTTCATTTCACGGTGCGAGCTATCCGTGGTTCGGATAATGTGATGGCAGACAATTCTGTCCAGATGCCCACATGATTCCACTTAACTTTTTCTGTCCTATATTTCCTGAAAGACGTCGAGATTTATAAACAGAGTCTCTACTATAATTATATATCAGCATATCTGTTCTCACTTTATGGGAATTTACAACATTATACTATTTGATTTCCTTTTTTCTTGTTACCGATTTTGGTATAACCGGAAAGAAGGCTCAGTTAGCAATATAAGGGCCAAAAGTTCTCATGGCCACAATTTATATCTCAAGAATGTATTTTGTATACTGTAAAGGGTAGAAAATCCTAACATTTATCATATAGAATTGTGTCTTATTTATATTTTCACAGCAAATATCCCATTGATGTGTGCGAGAATCTTTGTACATTGTGTCAACCATGAAGTATAGCGAAGTACTAACTTACTTTCCTTGGAACGACGCAGTAGATGCCCTCTTAGAATTTGCACTCTTAACTTTTTTCTTTTTTTATTGTTCCATTTTTTTTTTTTTTTCCCCCTTTTTTTCCCCCTTTTTGGGATAATTCTACTTATTATTATTATGTATAATGCATTGTATTTAAATTATCCATGCTACATAATGTGGTATTTGATTATTAAGATGTGTATATCTCTTATAAGCGGTATATTTTGTATGCCACCGCTGTTTTTTTTAAATTCCATGGGTTATGTCCCCCCCAGAAAAATTATATAAATATTGTTTTTTTTATTTGTATGGGTGTATAATTTTGCTTGCATTATAATGTGCCAGCACTGTAGTGTATGTTGGTTGCACATCCCTGGAATATGTGTATACTGAGGGTAATGTTTTCTCAGGATCTGAGATTAGTCTCCCCTGTGCTCCATGCGGCGAGCTAGCCTCAAATTAGGCATTTATATTTTCTTGGTGATACGTTTTGTCACGCATCATTCGTGCGTTAGGAGCTGTTGGATCTGGCTCTTGGATTAAAAAATAAATGTTTCATTTTTATCCCCCGGGGGGTGGGCGGTGCGGTAAACTGTTAGCACAGATTTTTCTGTGTCAATATATATTTACCTGTCTTGTTTGTTACACTTTAATTTTTGTAATCAAAGGTACATAAACTCTTGGTTATCTGAGGTTACATTTTTACAATGGTTGTTACCGCTCTTGTGTCTTAACTGGCGACTCTATTATTAGATCGATGCCTGTTTTGGTTGTTATCCTTATATGGCTCGTATAGGTCAGCTTTTCTTGGAATGTTTGCAACAGAGTTGATGTTTATTCCCTGACCATTATAGGCTTGAGTTGGTCAGTATCTTTTGCTTTGGTATGTGTCCTCCAACATCGGGCCCGTTTGAGTTTAACTCAGGGGGTCAAGCGCTACTGCGCATGTGTCGAGTTTAAGGTGGTTTGTTGGAAAAAGACTTCCGTACCAGGAGTCTAGAGTCTAGGAGTGGGTTTCGATGAGAGTGGGAGCGAGTGGAGCGAGGACGCGTTTCAGCGTCCGTGATCATTTTTTGACAAGAGAAAGGGGAGGGGGGGGGGAAAATGGAAAAAAGAAAAAAAAAAAAAAAAAAAAAAAAAAAAAAAAAAAAAAAAAAAAAAAGAAAAAAAAAAAAAAAGGGGGAAAAAGTAAAAAAAAAAAAAAAAAAATAAAAAAAAAAAAAAAAAAAAACAAAAAAAAAAAAAAAAAAAAAAAAAACCTTGGGAAAAATGGGGAAAAAAAAAAAAAAACCTCTTGTGTTGTTAGTTTATCTACAGATGATTTTCCCCATGTGATTCTAAACGCATGGAGACGTGTGAGTTGTGGTGTTTATTTCTGAAGAAAGGTAATTTGCTCTTCATATGATTATTTTTTGTCGCCAGCTTTTATGATTGACATTTTGTAGTCTGCTTGCTAGCTTTCCCACTGGGCGGGTAAAGAGTCTTACTGTCATGAGAAGTTTCAGCTCACGAATCACCATGTCTTTTTATGCATCTGGTTGGTGCATGCCCCCAAGGGCTATCTGTTTGTTGAACTCTGTTCGCTCCGGCGGTATCACGTCGGTCAAGGTTTGACACCTTTGTACTAAAGGGAACTTAGAGGACATTGCCTGATGTACTCCAGAAGATATGTCTGTCTTGCTGGGGGTCAGGAAAAGGGAGAGTTGATATTTAATCTCCTACATCTAGATATCTTGGCTGTAGCTAGAAAAGGATGATGGTTTCAGCACCTGAATATATCTACAGTCGTCTATGATGCATTGTTGCCAATTATATTACTCACCATTTGCTATGCTGTATGTCGTCAAGTCTCGTATGACTATTTATATGATGATGGGATTCGGCCAATATGGATTCGGCATTTAGCGGCAGATGAACGCACAGAGATTGTTCTCATGTACGCAACCACAGGGATCCTCACAAATAGAAGTAGCTGCCGAATTCTCTATGAATCAGACTTTTGGGCCACACTGTATATTAATCCAACAGAAATATTCAAAGTAGTAGTATACGTGGAGAAATAAGTTGTGGAGATGAAGAGAGAGAGAGCAATGGAGTTCTTAATCTAATCCCGAGCAATAAAACAAACAAAAAAAACAAACTGGAGTTGAAATGATATGAGAGGTGTCTCTTTCAGAAACTGTACCAAGAATAAAAATGATTTTGTTGGCTAATTCGTTTGAATGTATTATGATATTTTTTTAAAATTTCTTATACTAAACAATGTTGTTATGTGACAAAATATTGTTTTCTTTATGGACAATTTCTTAATCTGTTTGTGACGTTAAATCCTCATTCATTCGTTCCATTTTATTCATATCTCAAACGTTATTGTCGTCTGACTTCAGTTCTTGAGAAGGTTATTATTGTCAAATATTTTAGCTTATAGGGTAAACTTAGGGCCTATGTAAACTTCAGGAAGTTAATTGGTTTAGCAAATCTCTTTTCCCAAGAAACTGCTGGTTCTAGACAATGATAGTTTTTTTCCTGATTATAATGATGCAATATCACTAAAAAATATGATTAATTTATATTACTAACAAATAGATAAAGTGAGTGTTCGACTGGCCATGCAGTCAGAGCGCTTTCCTATGTGCACACAACTACATGGATTTGGTGCTAAATCTGACGGTCGCACATTCAGGTTACCAACTGTAAATGGACACTCGATTGTGCTCTGACCTAGGGATGGAAAAGCCATCGAGAATGGGGAATGGGTCACCTAACTTCATAAAAAGCTTAACCTTTCATGGTGAGCTTCTAAACCACTACATTTCTTGAGGTGATCTCTGACATGGGACAGGTTTTTTAATTTGTAAAAGATTAGCAGGACGTGTAGTTCATATCAAGAATTGGTTTGGTTTTTGTTGGATTTTGGGCATTTTAACGGACTATTCTTCATTGTACACAGACGACTCTATCAGTGGCTCCGATCTCCTTCACCTTAGATCACTCACAGGATGATCTCAGCTCAAGTGCAGCACACCTCCGTAGCACGGTGAGAATCCCATGGTGTATATGTAGGAATCACAATTCTATAGAACATAATTGTTGGTAGGTTTCTATGTTTTTTTAAATTTTTTGCCAGGGCAGCGGCCTTGTGGAATACTCTTTACGATTTCCTATTGCCGTTAGATTTTTAACCGAGTGCAACTTGCATTCGGACATCATAATTTGTCGCCATTATCCGAGAAGGCTAGGCTTCGATCTTGCTACCCATGAGACAGGAGAAACTTGACATGATCAGGACCACTTGTTCTGAATTAAAACCTCAATTCCATTTAATTGTATTATCCTCTACTGGGATGTCTGAACCTGTACTTCTGGTTACGTATATTGTTATACTAAGTTGTCCAAACTGTCTTTCGCCACTTAGATGACCACTACGTTCCACAGTGCTTCGTATTCTACGAGGCGTTTGGGTCACACCTCTTTGCAGCTGTCAGTGCTCCTGATTCTCAGCCCTTTTGTGTGTATTGTATCAAACCCGTTTCGGACTGAGTCGCTGGATGCTGATTATAACTCTATGGCTTTTATGCATGTCTTCTCACATGTTGCTTAGATAGCGTCGTCTGTGGTAATTTGTCTCATTCCCAAATCTGGGATCGCGTTGAACGGAATTGGCTATAAGGGGTGGGTACATGACCCCAGCAATACGATGAGAACTCGCAATATATATATACTGGCTTTCCCAGGGCTTCTGAGTGTCCTCCTCTGATCTGGACACCGTGTGGCAGACTACCACCTATACTCGTGTGACATTACTGTTTACCTGGACACTGTGCATACTGGTTGTTCAATGAGGCCAGATCCCCATGCTGAGTAGATTGAACACTATCGTAAATCCGTATTAAGACTTACTGGCTTATAGGTGGGTTCTACCATAGATATTCATACCAATAGCGGTGCTGTTATGTTTAGATTTGCCCTAGGATAGCACTCTGGCTGCATACCCCAAATACTCGGTTATATCGGTGCATCTGCGTCAGTTCTTTTTTTTTTTTTTTTTACTACAGAGCCGCAATATACAGTGCTCCGCTTTATAGATGATTGGATTTCCCTCTTTCTTGACGCCTTGATACTTTTCTGGCAACAAATAGCACGATCCCTTGACCAAGTAGGTCCCGGATGGACTAGGGTTTAAGCAATTTCCTGATATTTACCTCAGTCATTCCCTTACGTCCAAAAATGCTGACCTACCTGAAAGTTGTCCGATACTGCTGACCAATGAAGCTGCCGTTTCTCTTCTTTCTTTGACTTCTAACATGATCAGTCAAGTGACGCATTGCAGAGAGGAAGTCTCTAATCTCTTGGCTGTGCGAGCTCACAAAGATCTGCGAGAGAAATAGACTATATCTCGACAGCCATTAGAGTTATATACTGATTTGCAAATGTCTGGTTATCCCAAGAACAGACTATAGCCGGACAGTTCTTGTACACTGTTGCGACATAGGGTCGCGGAAAGAACACACCAATGCTATGAATAACGAGGTCTCCGTTGTCATTAAGGCAATCAATGTAATGTAACTCGCGACAGTCTTCGCCCCGGTTCATTGGCGACCTTTCACATGTTTTCAGTTGGAGGACTTGGTAGAAAACCTTTTTCAAAGACACTGATCTGACAGGTCGAGACTAAAGCTATATACGGCGTTGTATCCGGATCTAATATGTTAATGGGATGTAATTCTAAACCAAAATTACAAAAAACACCCAATAAATACGCTAATAAGTCTTACAACGAGAAAGGATAAAACAACTTGTCTTTCATCTGGCGCATCCTTGTTTGATTTACACAGACGCATTCTGTATCAAATCCAGTCAATGGTGCAACATACTGTGTTAAAAATCAAGCGATGTCCTAGTGGTTAGAAACTGCACAAAAGAGACAAAGGTATCTTATGCAATGCCTTCTTGTGTTTGTGGTCATAGGTGTGTTTCTCTAAACTTGTTCCAGGGTCCTTGGGCTCAATGGGGGGGGCATTTTTACCCTGATACATGATTGGTGGAAGACGGCTCAAGAATTCATGAGTTCACGGGGCAACAAATACTGAACTTTCATTTGGTCACCATCTTGCTTTGGACGTTGGCGGTTAACTTCTAACTCCCCTCTCTAGTCATGTCAAACTATCTCCCTAGAGACGAGATATATGTTCCTACGCAATGTCTACTCTGTCAAATACGCATGATATCCCCCACACATCCATAAAGTTGGTTATTGAGCTGAAGTTTTGTTAAATGACAAAATAATGCTTATGTCACAATTCATTCCTGTGAGAACACTTGATTGACATTGATCAATGATACGACCTGTGAACCAATAGTGACGGAAACGCCAACATTTAACAATAAATTTAATGGTTCAAACACGTTTGGATAGTTACATAGTTAAGTATTACGGTAGCCACATAGTTGGGAGCTGGTCCATTTAGACAAGTTACAAACTTGTGGCCTCTGTCCATGACTCGGTTTCTGAAATTTAAATCTTGAGAACACTTCTTAAGGACAACTTTACCCGCATTCTTTATTCTTTATATGAGTGCCATTTACTTACTTCAAGCTTTTCCCGTTAGCGTCTGTGTTGTTGTTGGTACATGGTCCCTCATTTTTTTCTGTTGCTGCAGCTTCCTCTGCTCCTATTGCCAATCTTCAATTACTTACTCTTGTCTCTTTTGATGACTACACATTCTACACATCTGTTAGTTTGGCTTCCAGAGTTACACTTCATGAGCCTTGGCTTTGGAGCTTCTGGTTTTTTGCTTTCAATGTTTAAATCTTGGCTTTCTTGTTTTTCCTGTCACTGTTTCTTACTAATGGGTTTTCTGATTTGTTATTCCATAGCTTTTTGCTGGAGGTTAATTTTTCTATCAGTGCTTCTTCATTACATGTTCATTCCATATATTTTTTACTTGCTGCCAGATGTCTTTCTGTATCTGCTACAACTTCCAACTGTTGGAGTACTTGGTATTTGTTAGGCCGATACTGTGAGTGAAAAATTTTGGTCTCTATTTCACTGACAGTCTTAGTTATCCCCATTTTGCTGTTATTGTCGAGCTATAGATGAACACAACACTGTTGTCCTAAATTTCCCTTGCAGCCTTTCGGCACATTTTTGCCTGTAGCCACAGAACGATGCTGGTCTTGATCATCGCTTCTTACATGTACATACTTTGCAAACAATCTGATGCTGCGTAAATTCCCCTCCTTGCATGAGAAGTCCTGCGGATCGAAGATGTACACGTATGTGAGATAGTTGACAGGCGATACATCCGTAGCTTCACAGATCCATTATTGGGACCAATTGTTCATCCTATTCTAGTGTTTGAAGCACAGAATTTGCCAGTGCAGTTTCCATGACTGTTCATCGTGACTAATTCCTGTTTCCCATCACCACTTGAGGTGGATCTTCAGAGTCTTTGTTCTATGGTTCTGTTGCACACGCAGAGCTCAAGTGGGAGGTCGTATCACCTATCTGGTGTGATGTACTTCATTTTCACACTGCTGGGCAGGGACGCGTCTCCCTCCCCCCCTAGGATCAGATGGTGGTCTGATAAAACATCTGCTCCTCTCGATACTCTTACTTTATACAATGTGGTGACCTAATGGATACCTCTTACTTATGCACATGTGATTCAGTCTGACTTTCTCAGTTATATCGTGGTTGGTACATACCAGTCTGCTTTAGGTGGCGTTAGGATTAATATCTAAATATGCATACTCATACTGCAGTTGATTTGAAACTCGTAAGGTTAGCAAATAGTTACCCATTGACTCGTCCAATTAATACTGAGCATTTAAGCTTTGCATGTGTCAACCATGTTTTACATCGAAATCTAACATTCTCTCTACGGCCATTATTCAAACGACCCAATATTTGTTTGTGTACTGAATAGCGTGCTTTTCCGTGGGGCGGCACCAATTTCTTTCCTCTACTTCCTTACAGGTAGATGCTATTTCGGGTCAACCCTCTTGTCCCTTTTTATATTTATTTTAGGTTCGTTACGCGCCTATTCCCTGTGTTATAGTAGACGGTGATTGCAATATACTGCATTGTTTTCACATGGCCAATTTACTCGCGTGAGTTCGTATGTTCGTGATTACACTGCTGTAAAAATCGACTTGCCAAGAAAAAAACAACCAGACCTGCCAGAGCGAAGAATAGAATTCTGAGGAAACTGTATCATGGAGTTAAAATGGGAACTTATTGTAAAAGTAACAACGCCCCAGAACACGTGCAAGAGGCCTCCTCAAGTGCCTTAAAATATGACTCTGAGCAAATAGTATATGAGCCACGATTGGCGTAAGTTGTTTATTTTAAATTCCGTATTTTTGCATTACTAACATGTGAACTAATATGTATATATTACCATGTGAATATTGATATGTGAAAATTGCTAGTGGATGTTTACGTCATTTGAGGCTGGCAACTTCAGCATATAGAAAGTTGATTTCATGAACCCCCACTGCAAGGGCTGGTGACTGCTTTATTGCGAGTTTCTTATAGAGAACTAAGAGCAGAGGTAGTCCCAAGTTCTAAATGGATTAGGGAGGGAAAGATGAAAGAAATGATGCACGTTCTTATTATAGTATTACATTTTCAAACCAGTGTAGATGTAAATGGAAACATATTCAATTTATATTGTTAACATTTTCAAGCATTGTCGATGTAAAGGTAAACATATTCAATCTATATTATTAACCTTTCCAACCAATGTAAAGCTTACCATACATATATTCAGTCTAAATGTAATGAAACTTTCATTTAATCTTTTTAAAGGTAAATGTAAATCTATTCCCTCCACATGTAAAGACTGTTTTCAACTTAATGGGATTAACATTAATTTTCAGCGAGATTAAAAGTTCTGAGATATGGGATGGCGGAATACGAGAGGGGAGCACATAAGTATGTGTCGGGAAACTCAATACCCATTAGGGTATGTGTTTATGCTCTTTTGCCTTACTAGTTGGTGAACGATCGAACTTTATTTTCAAAGGGTTAAGAATTGGGCGCGCAGGCCCGTCTAAAATTTTGCCCTTCTGTGGTAGGGTGGGCGAGATGATGATGATGATTATATTGTGATGTGTGATCACTCTCTTGTCACACTCGCACCGACCCGAACAACAATAAAACTTATGATTCTAGAGGCAGGGGCTATATTTATTTTTACAACCCATTCAGTGACAAAGCAAACATTAAACAAATAAACTAGCGAACATAACAAAACAAAACAAAACAGCCAACAGTGCCCGATGCTAATGTGTCATGTCTTTGTGTTCTTCTGTGTGGGTACACAGGGCGCCTCGTTTCGTTCTCTCTTGTCTGGACTGATACTTAAAAAGGGCTGCTGCTAGTTCGCTATTTCTTTTTATAGGCACTAGGCTAATCACTCACTTTACTGCGCGCTAGGCGTATTAATCTTGGCTACTTAAATATCACTCAAGACATTTGCTCTTATAAGGCACTAAACCACACAAGTATGGCCCATAACTATCAATTATAACACACAACACTACACCACAACTATATGTATGCTTTATTGTGGCCTTTTCATCAATCTTGAAGAATTTACATCTCAGCATGCTTCGCGCACTTCTAAAATACATGCGCGCACTTCTAAAATACATGGGCGATAAATCTGCCCAAAAACAGGAAGGGGGCGGGCGTCTCCTTTTCGGCCCCATCACATATCTCCCTCCTGATAATGTTGTCGTCCCGACAACATCACTACCTCAGGCACTTCTGTCGAAATCTCTTAGATCGTTGTTGCTGCGTTTGATTATTTCTCAGCGGCGACGTTTTGGGCTCAGATTCTGTATTCGGTTCAACCCGGCTGGAGACACTCTTGGTCGTCATGTCTCCAGTTGTACGTTGTCGGGCTGTCAGCCGCTGTGGTCTTGAAGACTCGCTCACCGGTGCCGCGTCGCTGTCTGCCCGTGACATCTGCCTGTCAGTGCTTGCAGCTGTCAAGTTTGAAGAGGGATTGCTCCTGACGGGTTTTACACCCATTTTGTGTGGACGGTGGCTTACGTTCCCCCCAATCTGCCTTTGATGAGTCTCCTCTGCTGAACCTTGATTTGCACTCCCTCCTATCTGCTTAGGACGGGTTTCCTCCACTAGACGAAAGCTAATTCTCTCGGCGCCCTTAGTGTGACAGTTGTCGTGGTCATCTCTTGGCTTGCGCCCTAAAGGCAACCTCGTTGTGGCAGTACGTCTCGGGAAAGAGCTCCTTGAGGGACAGGCGGCTATCAAGTGTTCAGTGGACTTACATCGAAAACATCTCTTCGGAAGCGGGCCTTGAGGGCACTTGGCTGCCATGTGGTCTGAGAGGTCCCCACAATTGTAGCATCTTATCTTTCTGGGCTTCCTCTGTGCCATGGGTCGCTTCCTGCTTCCTTTGCATTCTTGACCGCCAATGCCGCACACATAGATTGCTTCCATGCCCTGGACAGATGGTTTGCTGTCAAATTCCACTCTCTCATTTCTCGCCAGACTCCGGAATCCCTTTCTGAAGATCTTGGTCTGATGTACAAATACATCAATACCTCCATCATCTGGCGTGATGAATCCCCATCCCCTGCGGACACTGTACCACTTGCAAACTCCTTTTCGCCTTGTCGGTGCAGCTGCACTGGTCGGTACTGTCAGCTCACTGCTTTCGTTAACAACAGCTTGACTCTCACATACCAGAACATGCACCTCCTCGTCGTGCTTTGGCTGTTTTCGCGGTTGGCCTGGTTCTTTCTCTCTCTGCACCTCCTCTTGTGCTGGCGAACTGGTCTGTGACATTTGTGCTATCTGGGACTTTAGGAGGGATAATTCTGCTCTAAGGGCCTCCTTCTCCTTCTGAACTTCTGCACTTGCTATCTGGACCAGTGTCTCAGGCTTTTTACTTTCACCATAAACAGCATATTCCCAAGGGAAATTCCTGGTCATCTCACTGACTGGTGGTTGCTCGCTGTAGGCTCTTTCTATTATCTTGAGTAACTGCTCAGGGCTGGCCTTGGCTCCGTCATGTATCCGTAATTCTCTAGATACCCATGGTGTCAGGTTGTTCCATATCATGTCTAACTTGTCTTCTGCACAAAAAGGCGCCACCTTCCACGCGGCTTCCACATCTTCCACAAACTCTTGCCAAGTGGGCCTCCCCTCTCCACTAAACAACCTTATCTCTGGCTCCTTCACGTACAATATCTTCACAGGCGCATTAGCCATCTTGCTGCAGGAATGCACTGCTGGGTGTTTACAATATTTGTTCATTTGCTGTTTGCTCAGTGTCACTGTCTGCCTTATCCTGTCGACGACGCCAATTGTGGTAGGGTGGGCGAGATGATGATGATGATTATATTGTGATGTGTGATCACTCTCTTGTCACACTCGCACCGACCCGAACAACAATAAAACTCTTGATTCTAGAGGCAGGAGCTATATTTATTTTTACAACCCATTCAGTGACAAAGCAAACATTAAACAAATAAACTAGCGAACATAACAAAACAAAACTAAACAAAACAAAACAGCCAACAGTGCCCGATGCTAATGTGTCATGTCTTTGTGTTCTTCTGTGTGGGTACACAGGGTGCCTCGTTTCGTTTTCTCTTGTCTGGACTGATACTTAAAAAGGGCTGCTGCTGGTTCGCTATTTCTTTTTATAGGCACTAGGCTAATCACTCACTTTACTGCGCGCTAGGCGTATTAATTTTGGCTACTTAAATATCACTTGCGACATTTGCTCTTATAAGGCACTAAACCACACAAGTATGGCCCATAACTATCAATTATAACACACAACTCTACACCACAACTATATGTAGGCTTTATTGTGGCCTTTTCATCAATCTTGAAGAATTCACATCTCAGCATGCTTCGCGCACTTCTAAAATACATGGGCGATAAATCTACCCAAAAACAGGAAGGGGGCGGGCGTCTCCTTTTCGGCCCCATCACACTTCCAATCTCACTTATCTTGCATATTATACCCTTTCATTCCACATGTTACTTTAAGCATTAAATTGAATGCATAAAACATTATAAAGGTTATAAAACATACAATGAAATTACCCAATCATAATCAAAATAAAGTATTTGTTTAAGCAAACAAGAACGTAATGGGAAAAAACCCAAACAAACAAATCCAAAACATCTATACGGTAAATCAGACAATAAATCGAGTATGATCACATTGGGGTAGTATACAATCGGAACTCCTGAAACAGTTGAACAGTCTGTTAATGAGTGAGTAGGAACTCCATGTTTTTCTTTGCTCTCCCTAACGAGCAAAATCAGATAGAACGAACGACACCATCATCAGACGGGTCTCAAGAGACGCGGTACAAACTTCGTAGACACTGCCTGTCGCTTATGAGAACATGCTGCACCTTACAAACTTGAACAGAGATGAGCGATCAGTCATCCATCTGCAAAGAAACAACCATCAGCAGGAGCAGAATTGCCAAGTGTAATCTTGCGCGATGGTAGACACCTTTGAAGACCCATTTTAGATACTCTTGAGCTTTGGCCACTGTTGGACCACTACTGCAAAGCAGGGAAGGCAATTCCGTGACATCATGATTTCTTCAAAACCGGTGTTGTCTGCTCCTATTTTCGCGTTTAGGTCCCCCATCAAACTTGTGAAATCCTTTTTTTTTCTTTTTGTTCAATACATTGTGTGGTCTGGTGTAAAACTCTTCTTTCTCAACAGTTATGCATTTAGCTGTCCATCTTGAAAATGGCCAACGTGTGTATTTCAAGCTTAACAATGAAATGGATTTTGTTAATAGTCGGTGATGGGTTTTTTTTTTCAAATTGTGCCCAGAAGATTCTTTTGCAAGCAATATGAAGTATGATGAAGTTCCTGCATACTATACATGTGTGACTGCGCAAATGTTGTTTGTAAATAAAATGTAAGTTGAGCAAATGTTCAGGTCAAGTTGTACCATACTATTACTAACACAATCCACATGTTATGTTAATATAAGTATTTTATTAGTGTTCTGTGGTCTGAAAGGCTATACGCCCTAAATGTTGATTTCCACCATCATGAGAATGTGTGCAACCTTGTTCAACCCAGGTTCGTTCTTCTGGATGAGAATGCTGCTACGTGTTTCTGTTTCTTGTCACGTGATGTTGCGTATAATGTAATGTTAGTGATCACCTTTTTTTGTTAACACAGTTTACCTCACAGTAGCACATAAGTCATTGACTACACTTAACAAAGTCACCAAGATAACTAACTGTTTCACTGACAAACATTTTCTAAAACCACTAACAATAATAAGCTTAATCACTGAGAACAATCCAGTAAATAATAAAATGTTTATTACGATTAAAAGTTGGATATAAGAATATTAAAGCATGCCTATTTACAGAACCAACAATATTATGTATAGTTTATTTCTTTTTCTAACTCTAGTTCTATCTGGTCTTATTCTATACAATGTGAGAATCCTTATTCTTAATTATCACCATTTATATTCTTGTTCTCATCATGACAATTACCTTGAGAATCATGGTTCTCACTTGTGACCGCATGTCTTGCTACCCTAGCATTTATACGTGCTATAATGATACATATAGAAATGACAGCCATTAAAATCAGATAAGTTGTTTTCGCACAAAACGCAGTGTCATTAAAAGTTCAGCTGGCAGTCCCAGAAAATAAAAATGAATGGAAGTTATGCGCGGAAAGTGTGAATGTTGTGATCTTGGGGTTTTTCCAATTGTAAAGGTGGAAAAGAGAAGCGTGTGAAAAATGTCGAAATAACAGATAGCCGTGTGCAAAACGTCGAAAACAAAGAGACGAGTGAAAAATGAGCGAGTCGTATGTAAAATTAGCGAGACGTGTGGAAAATGGCGGGAAAAAGATGTAACTGTATATAAGTTGGAGAAATGCGAGAAAAGAGGAGACTTGCTAGGAATTCATTGTGTTGTGTTAGGCAAGCTAGATTCGAGTTTCGTCTTGGAGATTAAGAAGATCTGTAGTTTATTTCTGTTAGATATAAACACACTGTTTTTTACGTTTAAACGATAATGACATTAAGTAAACGCTTGTCAAATGACGTTCATTATAAAAACTGGTTGAATTTACTACATTGCTGTTTTTTGAACGTTATAGTTAAACCTTGATCTTGGTACTGTTTTGCTTATCACTAAACCTAAAAAAATACTGGTTGCAAATTTCCACTCAGGCCGAAGGCTGTTTTTTGAACAACAACACATAAAGGATTAGCTCTGATTGAAAATATATCAATATAATCTCGGGCACTTAACACTCTCATTGGTACCGTGACCTACTCGGGCACATAACACATTCATTGGCGCCGTGACCTGCCCTTTTCTTTAGTGAAAGCAGACAGGAATAATCACTATAATGGATCCAAATCAACAACAACAGCAGCAACAACAAGCGTTGTATACACCACAGCAACAGCAGTAGCAACGCCATGAATTATATGCACAGCAGCTACAGCAACAATAGCAATATGATTGTCAACCATACCATGGAAAATGGGACAGAGACACTGTCAAAACAGGAGCAGATTGGAGTAGTCTAAATAGAAGACACCATCAGATTGAAGTAAGATATTTTGTTGGTCAAATAAGGAAAGGAATGATACTGCAAATAAATAACATCACCATAGGGAAGCAACAGAAGTGTCAGTTAACAACCGAGAATGGTTGGAAAATTTATGTAGAACCGGTAGGAGGGTGGAGGAAGAATTATCAGATTATGTCACACTCTGATACCCATCAGTCCCGTATTCCTTGTCAACTCCAACACCACACCCCACACCGCCCC
This sequence comes from Oreohelix idahoensis, assembly GCA_024509875.1. Taxonomy (NCBI): domain Eukaryota; kingdom Metazoa; phylum Mollusca; class Gastropoda; order Stylommatophora; family Oreohelicidae; genus Oreohelix; species Oreohelix idahoensis. The sequence continues at coordinate 16,269 of JAMPIV010002336.1, forward strand.
GCATTCTTTGGTGACCAACAGTATACTCAACTGCCTTGAGGATACCCACAGCAGATGAGAACAAGTACAACTAGTCGATTACCTACAGGATAATGCTACAAGTCCAGGATAAACAGCAGCTACGAGGACCCCGCCAGCGACGAGGATTATCAGCTGATTTATGCAAACATGGAAAGACGTCAACCGGAAATCAAACGATGCGTGAATATGGTCACTTGCAATCAACCCCAGAACATTAACTTTGTACCGTACTGATGATGGCAGACAACTAACTGGAGACACCAGCACCCGCCAATCACCACCAATTAAAGTACCAGACACATATATGTGAGGAACAATAAATATTGCCAGAGAGAACCAGAGAGCAACAGTAGATATTGCCGGAGAGAATCAAAGTGCAACAATAGATATTATCGGAGATAATCAAGGAGCAACAATAGATATTGTCGGAGAGAGTTAAAGTGCGACAATGGATATTGCCGGAGAGAATCAGAGAGCAACAATAGATATTGCAGGAGAGAATCAGAGAGAAACAATACATATTGCCGGAGAGAACCAGAGAGCGACAATAGATATTGCCTGAGAGATATAACCATTTTTTGCCTCAGGAAAGGGCATAACAAACTGAATAAACACATGCACAAGCTACGATTGTCTGCTTCACCAATGTACACATGTGAATTAAACGAACAAACTGCTGAGTATGTTCTACAGGATTGTCCTCTGTAAGACCAGTTAAGAAAGATATACTGGCCCAATGACTCAACACTTAACTCAAAGCTATATGGAGCTAAAGAGGAATTTCCAACAACAGTCGAATTCATCATGAGAACTCGGCTGACGGTGTAAACATCAAAGCTATGTGAAGCTAAAGAGGAACTTCCAACCATAGTCGAATTCATCATGAGAACTCGTCTGACGGTGTAAACATCAAAGATGCGATCGCAAGAAGAAGAAGAAGAAGAAGCATGGGAGAATCAAAGAGCGACGATGGATATTGCCGGAGAGAATCACAGAGCAACAATTACTATTGCCGGAGAGAATCAGAGAGCAGAAATAGATATTGCAAAGAAAACACAGTTTCAGAAGCAGAACGGCACACCTCTGAAAACGACCAATTTTGTGACGCCGTCAACAGAATGAGACAATATAGAAGCACATTGGACAGTGAAGACGATATTCCCCTCGCTGAGTTACGTGAAAGACTAGAATATCGAAATACCAGTTTACAGGCCGAGCAAGTTACTCCAGAACACCCTGATACCACGACAGATTCCTGCCAGCCTATTGTGCAACAACCTTACTATATAAATGAACAACCTTCAACAAACAACTACCAATCTGATGAACAGTGGGATCGTGAAGACGAGACGCCCGTGCAAGTGATTCGAAGTAGAACAATTCATAGCAACCAGCACACTGAAGATAATGACACTCGACACACAGCACCGTCTAATGAAGATTCAGACAGCGCTACATGCACACTTAAGGAAGATGATATTATTCTTCCATCACCTCCATTGAGTCACGAATCTGACCTTGATACGGCAAATCACGAGAGTGACCACGAAAGTATGATCAGTCCAGACAACACTGAATTTCGCACGGCAACGAAGCGCCCATATTCTGTCTCAACAGATGACTCCCCACAGTTAGCAAAGTTTGTGAGGTTACCGCAAGAGCACGTACGTATGAAATTGCGAAGAAAACATAGACAGCCCCACAAGACGCCGCATGAAGTGCACCATTTCAAAACTACTTAATTCTTACCCTCGACAACTGGAGCTACCACCCACTCGACAGTGCAAAATACGCCATCGTCTTGTGATCAACGATTGACGAGGAAAGAAGTTACCTTGATGGGCATCGCCAAGTTCCTCATGTCAACATCGTAAACATCCAGTTCAAACATTATTGGTTTATTGGAGAATCAATCTTCTGTAATAACATAAAAAGGTACTCACCTAGCTATAGTACCCAAAGAGTACTCCCTCTACATAGTACTCCCCCTCGTTCCCCGCCATCATCTAAAGTCATTAGTATCCATTTTTTTGGAAGGAAATTTTATTTTTTTCAGAAAGATGTCCTCCTCAGTCAAGAACCTGCTGATGATACTGATGATAGTGACAGTTATGACGTCTGCAACACCCAGATATACTAACAAATTATTATGGCGTGACGGCACTGTGTTTGAATGTTATATAATTATTTCAGATTCTTCGTCGACATGGACTGTCATTATGATTACATCTTTTGCACCGCTACGTCAAAAAATTGAAGAACTTTCGCAAACATTCGCAGATCTACAACACTATGTTATCCAGGTTAAATAGAACTTTAAGTAATGTCGGTTCTTTAGTTATTCAACCCTTTTTGCGAGTGTTAGGTGTCACGAAGTGTATTCGCCTTCTTTTCTCTATGTCAATCTTTTCTCATACCAAAACATTCCTTCTCTCTAAATTCTCTAGAATATCTACCTCTCATCAAAACACATCAGGAGATCTCCCATTTCCTTCTGAAATTCCTTTTTCTTAAATCGAGGTTACCAGCATACCACTGTGACCTTTTACCGCTGTGAACTTCCGCGCCCTGAATAATTACAGTTTAGCCAATGGATAGGAGCGTCGTATATTGTCGTTTGACCTTTGACCTTAGCAACCACCATGGAGTATGGCCAGTTTGGGGGGATGGAACGTAATGTCAAAAATAGGTCAGGTGCCCCACCAATCACGTATGCAAATTAAGGCCTTTAAACAAAAACCATTTCGCTACACTGGGACGCTCGTGTCCGGGATTTACTTTTTTAATATTTAGACACTTGTCTGAGATATGAAAACTCTTATCTTTCCTAGACCACTACTGCGGTAGGTACTTGTCACTTATTGGTGTCCAAGTCTAGGATTAGATTAAAGAGGGGACATATAAATTATCCTAGACTAAATTACACATAAATTTTTACAAGAAAAACAGATTTTAGATATGATATGAAAACTATTCTTGGTGGTACTGCTGGTTATTAGTTACATGTTGTTAACTAATATTTAAGTTATATTTTGTGTATGCTGGTTTTAAATAACATAGGTTGTTAAAATACTTTAGTTTAGTTACGGCTATAGAAAGTATTTAGGCTTGTATTTATTTGATAGTGAGTTAGAGATCTCATACTCGCTCAGCAAAACCACTGCTTTTAAAATGGATGAGATAGAAGGACTGAAGAAATGGACAGCGCAATCATATAAGATTGGAAAATTATGTGGCTTCTCGGGAAGTTTGCTGGAAAATTATGTCTCGGAACAGGTAGAATGTTTCATGAGCATAATGAGGCAACAGAACGAATGGAGAGCAAAATGCAAGGAAGAGAATGTGGAACATGAGAGACAAAGACAAGAAAAATACCTCCAGTGTAAGGAAGAACTGCAAGAAATGGAAACTCAGTTTCAACCTACAAAACTGGAATCCAGGGATAAACTTGAATCTAGGAATACTTATCATGCCACTCCTTTGCCAGTTGCATCACCATCTTCAGCGGTAAATATAACGGCACCACATGAAGCCAAGTCCATGTCTCAGAATTCAGGCTCAGACAGAGCAGAGGCTAGGATATCTAAACAGAGACATCTAGACTATTCTGAAAACAAGATTAAGCACATCGCTGCTGAAAATCCGAAGAGACCTTCCGCATCCTCAGCAAAAACTCACAACAGGCATACCAAAAACAACTGCACCAACAACCTGGTAAATAGGATCGCTCAAGTAAATAGGATCGCTCAACCAAATAGGATCACTCAACAGAAGAGGATTACGCAACCCTATGAGAAGGGAAGGGATGTTCTTGAACATCACCTGTCGGCCACCCTACATCAGTTAGCTAGGGGTCCCTACATAAATGGGGAACTTTACGAAGTGGATTACAGGGATATTCTCCAAATATGTAAAGACGTGTAAATGGAGAAAGAAATCACCTGTTTTGTATTTTCCTTTCAAAGGTCTTGCGGTGTGATGCCATTGTCTCAGCCTCTGTTGTTGACCCTGATCAAGTCGCACCGAAGAGGATGTCTGAGGTAACAGCCCCCCATGATAAAAACAACAGAAAGGATGATTTTTGCCTTTAGCTTATGTAGAAGTTAGGTCGAACTCCTTGTAAACGGCCAAGTAAAGGCCCCTCAATATTAGATAAACGAATCCCCTTACCCAATACCTCAAGGAAGGAAATATATCATCTTAGAAGACTCAGCCACGACTACAGTAGACGCCTTCGCCCCCTACCGTGACTGAACAGGCAATGGAGACTCCAATGCCTAACTCATCCTTCAATATTTTACACACTGAAAAGTTGAAGAAGAGTGCAAAGGCATTGACCACCCCAGTGCACTAATTTCTGAACCAGTTTTTGATAGTATTTCTTCACCCACTATCTGCGAGCAGAAAGTGAAGCCGGGCCAGAGTTTCTTGTACCTGGTGGGATGAAACATGTTCAGAAATATCTTCCTTCCTTTTAACATGGGAGAAACGGCTGCTAGAGGAACAGGACCCTTAAGCACTAAGACTTCACTCAATTCACGATAACCTCAACACATTAACTCTCCTGGGCATCAAGATAGTGAAGCGGGTCCAAATTTTCCTTGGTACCTGGTGGGCAGGAAAAATGGCAGCACATATCTTTCTCTGTCACTGGAGAAAAACAGCGATAGAGGGAACATACACGCTCTCATACCTGGGGGAGATAGGTATGTGTCCTTAGGCAGGTCAAAGTAATATGATGACAAAATATAAGGTTGTGTACGAGGTTGGCAACCTCGTCTTCGCAAAACTATTTGTCTTAAAAACCCCTAGGACGCATTGCAAGCAGAGAGTAGGCTTTAATGCAAGCTCTTTGCCAGGAGGCAAGCTACATGTAGGGTCCAAACAAGGAGGAACATAAGGAGAGGGAAGATCATTACACCAGCAGGATTGCTTAACATAACCTCAACGTCTTGACAATGAGGGAAACGGACTTATAGACATGTGTTGATTACAGGCATACCGATTCGACAGAGGGGAAAATCTCTCAGGCAAACACTGAGATTGTAATTAACAAGAGATAATGGAAATAGGAAGGTATTGGCAGAAAGAAGAGAATAGTCGGCTCAACTTAAGTTTAGCCGTAGCTATAACCTTTTAAAAAGGGGGCCTATGTCACTCATAAGTGTATTCGCCTTCTTTTCTCTCTCGGTCAATCTTTTCTCAGATTACCAAAAATCACATCTTTCTCATACTAAATTCTCTAGAATATCTACCTCTCGTCAAAACACATCAGGAGATCTCCCCATTTCCTTCTGTAATTCCTTTTTCTTAAATCGAGGTTAACCAGCAAAACCACTTGTGGACCCCTTTTATCCCGCATGTGAACTTCCCGAACGCCCTTTGATATAATTACAGGTTTAGCCAATGGATAGGAGAGTGGTATATTGTCGACGTTTGACCTTTGACCTTAGCAACCACCATGGAGTATTGCCAATTTGGGGGGGATGGAACGTTAATTTCATAAAAATAGTCATGGTGCCACACCAATCACGTATTCATTAATTAAGGGCCTTAAACACAAAAACCATTTCGCTACTAGGTAAGAAATCTTTTTGCATTAGAAGCGCACTCACGGAAAAATCAACTTCAGTTTTATACAAACTTAGCCAACCCATTTCCATACCCCCACCCCCCCCCCACACACCCACACACTCCCACACAAAATCTACCAAGGAGAGCAGTAAATTCTTTTATTTTAATGCTTTTAGAGTATCTATTCAGTACAGCTACTCTGATTACCGACTATGAAGGTACCACTACTAAGTCCATTTAATACATTTTTTCGACTAACCAGAAGAAAGTGATGGACACATGTTCTCAGTTAAGAAAGTGTTACCATATTACATAACACCAAATATGCAATTAAGTCCAAAACAGAAGAGTACTCAATAATCATTAAAGATGTAGTCAACCAATTGAACAATAATTACACCACTTTTTTGCCTTTGAAAATCTCAATACTAGGGACTTATGCTTTTACAATAGGTTTTTTAACGCTTCTTAGTTATTCTTGATGAATTTTCCGTGACAAAAGCAAACACACTATATGGACACATTACACAATCGCTAACTATGTTAGAGTCGCACATAGACATGCTCAAGTTAAGTCCTTACCTCCCCCCTGTTACCTCCCACTGATATTTTAGAATTATTCAACCTTTTGACAACTATCCTCCCCATATACACACCGTCCATCACTAGTTTTCAACATCATAATCTCTTTCAGTACTATGACATCTTTACAACTTGACGCGATTCTTTCGCAATCAGAACTCATCGTGTTCTCGATTTTCCTCTAATAATTGTCGATGACGAGTATGACTGCATAGGATTCACTCAGTCCCTACACCTATTCCTCCCTCTATTACCTATGATAGTCACACCAACATCCACCCCCTTGCCACATATAATACGACAGCATACGACATGCTATTAACAAAGCACACACGAATTTTTCCAGTGTGACACATGCGAGTTTTTTTTTTTTTTAAGTGTTTAACTCACCACTTTTCCTTTTGTGTTTACGGAAAGACCGTACTTATAATGTTCAATCACATCGAGAATGTATTTTGGCGATTTTTTTCTTAATGATGCTGTTAATACAATGTGTAAGTTGAGATTATATAAAATATTTATAGGGGACTTAGTGTGACTGACTGAGATCAGCTGTAGAAGGAATCTGTATCTAATAATTTGGAGTGTTACAGATGTACCTTAACATTGCTACCACATTTAGACCTCAATCAGACTTATTCTGGACTATATGTGATGACTACGTTGAATGTCTAGGATTATGATAGTGATGAAGTGTAAGTTCACAACAACCAACAGGACAGATAAACACTTTAATTAAGATCCACAACACTGTACAACACTATGACAGCACATAACATATAACACTCTAGAAGACTAGCTTAAGTCAGTCAAGTGTAACTTTTAAAATATGTATTAATTTTCTTTCAATAATAGATATCCCTGATCAAACTACAGAGTGAATCAGGAATCACAATCAAATTGTAAACACAATGTTGTATGTACATCAAAATTTATACAAGGGATCTTTGTCCCGACATATAATATAATTACCAATATTTGTGTAGTTGTTGATGTAGTTTTATGAGGTAATACTGGCTTTTGAAAGCTATGGTTGTTTTGTTTGTCAGTCACGGTTAATGGGTTTTGTTTTTAAGGGCATGTGTTTGTTAACTGGTGGAAATAAATATTGAAGGGTTCACAGTTTCTTTTTAATTGTAAAACAATAACTGTCCCTCTTAATTTAGTATTACAGTCAATTTTAGAGGGGGTTATATACAGGATTGAGCTGCTCTGGCTGACGAATTTCTTAACTCATGTGTAGGCAGCAGGAAAACTGTCCTCCTCTGCTCGCTTGCTTCTCGTTATCTTGAAGTACACCACTGGTCGATATCTTGGACAAGGAGTCTGCTGCTAGCCCTCTGGATTCTGCAGCAAAAACTCAGATCCAGGTGCTGCTCTAATACTTCAGTACCGAAACGGTCCCTGAAATAAGAAGGTTGTACCTCCTTACTTCCAGAACTAATATATGTAATCTACTTTTCCACACTGAAGTAGAGGACATTACAAACACAAGAGTTCAGCGCTGTAGGCCAACTGCTAGCTTTCTCATGTGACAATATACCACCAGTATTCCTCTCCCTAATGGTTACAACGCCTCTGCAATTCCAGGCGTTAATTCGTTCTATACAATAAGATAGGTGTCATGGTTACTATTTGGCAACTCCCCATATATGCCTATTCCAGTTTTATACTCCCTCTCTGACAAGCTTTTACATGGTGGAGCAATATCTAGGCTTTGCCTTCTGTTTGCTACTGAACCACACACATACAGACACAATTTATCATTCATATTCAATTTTCATATATATATATATCTATATATATATATATATATATATATATATATATATATATATATATATATATATAGACGAAATATGTCTAGCTTACCACAATTCATGAAATATACACAAGTAACGTTGACTGGCGATGAATCTATCACAATTATGATCTGCCTTAATCCAGGCTTTTATTTAGAAAAAATATTAGCGTGGTTGGTCCCCCCACCCCCCCCCCCCCCCCCCCCCCCCCCCCCCCCACCCCCCCCCCCTCAACGCACTTGATGCTTACTCACAAAATGAATTTTCAAAACTGGCCCTGAACTAAACGCATTTCTATTTGCCTATATTGAACGTTCTAACCAATGAGACCATGTTTACAAGCCACGCCTTTGAAAAAATGTTACCTATTCCTACATGTTGCCATTAACCACCAAAATGGTAGGTGCAGTTCGACCAGATAAGGTTTTGCCTTTACATATTACTACAGCCAATCAAAACATATCTAACTTGTTGGCTCATTTTCCCCTAAAGCAGTGTTCGTTCCAACATGCCATTATGAATCAAATAATGATCTTCGTGCCTTGTCAGATACAACAAACATCTATAGCCTAACTTTGCGCCCTATAATTTGTTATCTTACTATGACTAATTTCCATAAACACATAAACAATATTGCTTTCGTCAGCCATGTCCTACCCGGCACCCAAATATACTAAGTAGTTATGATGTGGCCTCAAGTGGCTTCGTTAAAATATGTATTATTATCTGGATAGTCGTGTCGAAGTTTTTTTTACCCACCGTTCACTTCTACATTCATAGGATGTTCATCAGTACTGTCACTGCACAAATGTCATGAGCCTTATACATTAAATCAGTAAGAATGTCAGTTTTCCCAATAAGATTTTTACAACCTGTTTTGAAAACCTAACCGTGTAAAGGTAGTGTTTTTTATTCCCTGTTTATTTGACTGAAAAATCTGGTCTTTCATGCCTGGTACGCAGAGGCTTGGCGTTCAACTTTTTAATTTGCGAGACGACGTGGTAGTATTTGCCATGCGATCTCTCGCTGCCATCTCTCTCTCTCTCTCTAAGCCCGTCTGTCTCTTTAGGTTAACGCAGCGGTATATAATGACATTAATTGACTAGTATGGCTACCTAGGTCATTAAGCAGTTTGCGTTATCACAAGGTTTTCAAAGAAACTCAAGTACCAGTCTTTATTTTTAGACACGCGATGAAGTTTATGTATATGGATCAGAAAAAGTGTTTTCTTGTTCAGTCACAATTTATGGCGATCTAACAACACAGGGCGTTACTCTATTGTGACAGGGACTGTTCTTTTACCATTCTTCTTCATCCTTTATTGAATTCACTTCGTTTAGGCTTTAACATTTATTTTCTATTTATCTATGTGGATTAGAATTATTTCACCACTGACACATATCATTAGTACCTCGATATACAATTCGATTCGCACCAAATGTTCCCCATAGTTTACAACCTCATTGATCGTATTTGGCGACTCCCATTATTCAAGCCAACGACCCTTTCTTCAACAGATGTATGACGAAACAGACGTCCAATTACTAGCTTCCCTACACATCCAAACGCCTTCACCATCTCAATGTCACCTACTCCGGACTTGACTCCATCACAGACGGATCAGATCTAGAATCGACACCCAATTCCGAGCATCCTCCACTATTCAAAAGAATTTAACCTATGTTTAACGTGTCTATCAAAATATTAAATACTACTTCCTTCCGTTGTCTGGGAAACCCATTCTCACAATTACTGAACCACGTGGACGTTGTTTAACTCGGTCCCTCTTCCACTACCTCCATTACAAGTCTGATACATATGCCTAACCCTTATTTCCAGTATTAGACCCTGTCAACACACCAGAGGCAATAATCACAGACACCACAAAAGTGTCATGAACTAATGATGTTGGCTAGTATAGTTGGTTGGGCGGTGGTGTAACAGTTTGTAATCTTTTAAGCCTGTTTAAATGCGCTAACTTACACTGTGTACAAGAAATTAGATGGCCCCCAGCGAACATCGTTAAAAGATAATGAGACATGTTACCCCCAACTGGACACAGCTAACGCTCCTATGAACCCACGAGTTACATCTTCCACATGACTGACATTCGTTCCACTCACCATGGTGAATAAACCCTACTCCGTCACATAACCCAATAAACACCCACGTCCACTAAATAACAGAGAACACTATATACTTTTACCTTCAAAATTTGAACTGGTGGACATATTTTGCAAGTTGTGTTACAAACCTATAATGCTATTCAACCACAGTTCGCGTATTGCGAAAAACTACCTTCTGTAACAAGCAAAAACCATGACGAATCCATGCGAAATCCGCTAAACATGGTTACCGGACATGTTTTCACATGTTGATAAAACCTCTGTATTGAGAAATAAACATCACCTATTTGATGTACCTGTATTTTTTACAGACCCATTGTCACGTTGTACGTAGGATCAACTGCAAGTAATATTTTTTCTTGACATATAAGCGTGTTTGTCCATTAATAGATCGAACTTGCATTTGTATGCCGATTGCCTATGTGATGACGAACTTATCTTATACAGTTTTGTTTACTTGGTTCATGTGTTACTGAGATCTTCATACACCATCAACCCGAAACTCTATGTGCCATCCGGGTAATGTTATACATCCCTCATAGTAACGACCATTATAAACTGCAGGAGCAATTAGAGACATCTTTATTAATAAATACAGTTTTAAGTGTGAAATTACTTGATAAACATTAAATAATTCTAAATTTCGATTTTACGACCGCAAACACATAGGACATTATTCCCACAAAAAAATAAACTTGTATCAATAGTTTTTGGTGTTCCTTGAAACCCATAAACATCCTGGGTATCATATCATTGACCGCAGTGTCAAAAGGAATGTGGGTCGCCTGTCAGCAAAACTATTTGTATTATGTTTACCGATGTTTAGATGGACCAGTTTAAAAAAAACGAGTAGCGATCACAGCTCCATAGTTCATATATAATATAAAATTATAGCATCCCCTCATACTACTTGCCACGGCTTTGTTATATCCCACTCTGTCATAGCTGGCCCCGTTTACTATATACAAAATTCACATTGTCTTGCTCCGTCACGGTCTGCATGTGCTGGGGTGCAAAAAAAAACTCCTTTCTAGTTCCTATCAGCAGTTTAGGTTGAATGTTTCGTTGCACAGCTTACTAACCTTTAAGATCGGCTTAAAAGCACATCATCATCAGTTGCCATCTCCACTCATACACGAAGGTTGGCTGTAATGGATCTCCAACGGTCTTCTGTCTCTTGTCCTTGGTGGTAGCATTCTGCATTAGTACTCACTTTCCTGTCCATCTCTTAAAGTTATCTTCTCACTTATAGCGCTGCCTTCCCCTTGCACGTTTGCCTTCAACTCATCAGTCCCTGTCTTTATGGTCTCTTCCTGCACCCGCGTGTTATGCTTTTTATGTGGCCCATCAAGTATTTAGCTTGCCGCTCAACTCTTTGACCTCCCTCATTAGTGTTCCTCCTTTTCATACCTAGATTTTCTAGGACCTCCTTATTTGTTTTCATCTCTTTCCATGAGATACGCCCCATTCTTCTATATATCCACATTTCAAGAGCCTCAATTCTTTTTCCAAATGCTTATTCATCGTCCATGTTTCTGCACCATACAGAAATGCAGAATATATATTAACACTTTATGATTCTCAGTTTTTAATTTTTTGTGAGATAACTGTTTGGATGTCAGTATATGTTTCATGTTGTTGAATGTAGGCTTTGGCCATTCCTAATTCTCTTCTTGATTTCTGTTTCACACATATGCCATCTTCTGTTTTATTATATTGACCAAGATATACGTTGTAGATCTTGACTTGTTCCAGGATTTTCCCAATTTACGCTTATCTTTAATGTGGGGGTTTAAATCGTCTGTTTTGCTAATTATCATAGTTTTTGTTTTCTCAATATTAATGTCGAGTCCATATTCATGACTTATACTGTTCACTTGCTTCACTAGTTCTTGTAACTCCTGTTCGCTTTCAGCTAATAACAGGTAAATCATCTGCATATCTAAGGTGTTTTTATTGACCTTCCACGATATTCAGTCTTGGTATTTCCTGTATCTGTTTGAAATTTTTTGCGATTGTATAAAATTAAATAGGCAGGGGGGACAGCACACCCAAACTTGTTGACACCTCTTTTTATGTATATGTATGTGAATAATTCCTCCCGATCTTTACTGTCGGCAGTTTGCTACCCAAAAGGTTACTGAGTATTCTTATATATTTTCCATCAATACTACGTATGTCTTTGAGGCATTCAATTATTTTCTCATGATGAACTCTGTAAAAGCCTTCTTATAGTCAATGAAAGCACATATACCATACGTTTTTTGGACCTCCTGTATATTTTTCTGCTAACTGTTACTTAGAACAAAATCATTGCACTCTACTTGTTTTCCACTGTTCCGTCTAAATACCTTAACCGTTCCCCATTCTATGGATTTCGCTGTCCAACTTTTACTTTTTATTTCCATTCGTTAAAATACTTAATGAACTATTAGTCATCTTCTGTTTGTAAATCATTGTCAAAGTATTTTTTGTTTGTTTTTGTTTTGTTTGTGATTTTGGCGACTGTTCACACACTACCTGATTAAAACCGTATGACCTTTTACAATTATATTTTTGTTGTTGAAAATGTCTAGTCATTCAAGTATGTTTAACATCGATGGTAGATGGACTAATTTCACAGCGTTGTTCATATTGCTTCATTGTTGCAGAAGTAGGGTGTAACTCTCCATAATCATACCCGCAAATACAAACTCCTCCAGATAAGAGATACACACATGACCATTAAATAATGAAGCCAATATTAAAAATGTGTCTCTATCTTTTTATTAATAAAACGTATGGCAGAAAACTATAGATACGAAAATTACGAACACAGGGGCAATTTTCGTATGATTAATGAACAGCCACATATTTAACGTGCTGATGAACATTTTTTTGTGCACAATACAACGACTCATCGTGACATTAGGTGGAGAGTAATTATCAATTGAGACGTATGTTTCGAACACTATGTGATTCAATACGTTTAAAAGTGTGCATAAAGTTGAAAATCTTTTAAACTTGTTTGACAATGCGCAATAGAAAAAAACAAAAGAAATATTTAAAAAAGGTAAAAATAACCAATATAGTTTCTGGAACATAAATGGTTATGGTCAAATGCAATTATTCTCATTTAATAAAACTTTATGACAACGTTACATAACAAAATATAAGGAACAATCTTCTATTCACGTCTGACATTTTGTTCATAATTCTAATTGTTTTCCCTTGGAAAGCAAACAAGCAGACTTTCCCTTAACTAGCTCATTGATGGACGGGTCGAGATAATTATGTAAACTATTTATAATCGTTCGTGGACCAACCGTGTCAATTGTTTTTCCCTCGCTCCAGTGTCTCTAATCATATTACTATCACTATCATCCTCAAGCGCCGAGTGTAGATTATAAAGTCCCAGGTGTGTGTCCTGTAATAGTTCACTTTGACCGCTTCTAGTGAATAAACATCCAGCGCTGCCTTATCCAGCATCACGTGGTTATGCGTTACTTTTACTGTTCTTTTCCAGATGGCCATCCTAATCTGACCAGACCATATGTATGATCTTTCGCTTATAATCGGGCGAATTTTTTATTTCTATTGCTATTAAGTTTTGACCGCTAGACTGTTACTCTGTCGGTCTTTTTTTTTGATTTTTTTTAAATTTATTTGTTAGCATTGTTGTAAGCCATGAAAGGCTCTAATCGTAGTAAAGGACAGTGAGCTGGTTGGCTAGAGTCGTCACGCTCGTGCGTTTATTCTAGCCATAGTTTGCGTATTAAATTTGTGTATTTTATATTATAATTGTTGCAAGTGGTGCTACATTTCCTATTTCTTACAGTATCTGATTATTACTCATTCGACGGCAGCTCTGAAAAGGACACGTCCTTAAAAGGTCGACTAGCAAAATGTAGATGCATGTGTGTTTTTGGTTGGTTCAGTTGTTGTGTTTACCGCTTGTGTCCGCCAATAGTGTGCCGATCTTTCTTAGCAACCATCTGATTTTATGACGTCTGTGTTGATGATGATTGGTCGTAGGACTCTAAAACTGTAATGAGTTGTATATCACGCCGGATGCATCCTCTCATACGTCAATTCCAGCAATCTTACGGCTAATGCTAAACTCCAGTTCAGTTCATTACATTCTTCAAATGTTCCTGTTTAAAATTCGATGTGTCAGCTGACGATCTGTCTCGTCTCTTTGCACAATTACGCACACACAATCATGGGGGCTGCAGACGCTGGATTTGGGATTGTATGACATGTCCTCTCTGTAGAGACCCCGATGCCATCACATGAACAAGCTTATGACTATGGACTCCTGAAGTAAAACGAAAGCGAGGCCGACCAAAAGCAACTTGGCGGAGGACTGTGGAGGCGAGATGCAAGAATGAACCCAGAGTTGGGCTCTGTACGAAAGACGGCCACCGACCGAGCAAAGTTGGAATCAATTTGTTTGCTGCCATACAAGACCCACTAGGCTGAAGGCCTCTCTGACGGATTTGACGGGTCGGCGCTAAGGATCAAAGAAGAAGCATCAAACTTTTTGCGTAAACTGACAGTTACTCTAAGTTTTTACGATGGGTTCTACACACTGGTAAACCAAAAAGGGAAAACAAAGACAAAACAAAGTAATTTTTTTGGACTGACATCTTATTATATTTATTCCAGAGAAAGGAATGAAATGTTGATAAATATAGGTTACATCTAGGACAATGATATTGGATTTGACTAATGAGGCAGAACTAAGCACATCTGCGTGTGAAATGGGCACGTTGTATATGAATGATTGATAGTTTGGTATTTGTTTTTAATGAGAATACTTTGTAGAAGTGCATTTGTGTCGTCATAGCCTGGGGCGTGAGATAGAGCCCATTGGAAGACAAAACAGGCAGAAGTCAGCATTTTGTTCTATCAGCAAGGATGATAGAAACTCATGAAATCCTATCAATTTTCCCATAGAAACAAATAGGTGCGGGTGCTGAATGACGGAAGTATAAATAGCTTTTGTTAGCGCGGTCAAGTTGAAGATTTTTGGATGTTTGATTTGAGATTTGAGATTCCTGTGGCGTCGCGTAGGAAGGATAAGAACTTATAGTAGTTAGAAATAATAGAATAATGAAGTGAAGCTTATCTGGGATCCACCCCGAGGAGAGATTTGGCTCAAGACTCCTGATGGGTTTCTCCATCGGCTGAAGGGAGACAAAGAGTGTAAATTCTCCTAACTAGACAAGGTCTAAAGGAAATGTTTGTAAGGAGATATTTGGTCTATCGCTACCGTAGTCCCTTCTCAGTTATTCTATTATTTTTATCCTTAATTTAATACTGGGATTAAAATTTTATATTTTACGACCCCCTCTTCCCCCCCCCCCCCCCCCCATTACCTTAATAAAAGAAAAACATTAGACAATATGTAACGCACCCGTTGTTACCGAAGCCCGAAAGGAGCAAAGAATATTAAACACTGTTCCCTACCATCAATGTCGTAGAAAGCGACTAAGAGGGGTTGGGCATGCCGGTCTGGATACACCCAATGCCGTAAAAAATTAAAAACCAAAATAAAGTCAACAAACATTGACAGTTCAATTAAAGAAAATAAATACACAGCCGTCCAAGACTGGGGAAAGGTCCTCCTCCAAGGAGGCGTATGATGTAACAGCATAGAAAGCCGAAATGAGTCTGTGTTGTTGACTCCCCCAAACCTTCTTTCTACTAGGAAACTTCCAGATTTGGCAACCTTGAATGTTCGGTAAACATTAAACGAACCAAGGAAAAGTGCACAAGTAGCAGCAAATTAGGGAATAAAAATCGAGGTTCTGGGAAAGTGTGAAACAATGTGGAAGGGTAGACAGAAAACAACTCATCACAGGTGAATTGGTAGCTGTCCTCATGACATGAAAGACGAAAGATCACACCATCACAAGAGGTTTAGATGTTACTAAATGGTGGATATCCTTGACAAATAGTGTACAGAGGATATCAGGATGTGCCAGATAGAGACTGGTCTTATAAGTAATACCCCCTTCTCTGAAAAGAGGAAGGTCAATAGACTATCAAGGTGAGGTACCAACTAATGAAGTTTTCCGAGATAAGCATGATGATGATGAAGTTCTCTGAGTCTCTATCCGCTACCTCTTAAGATCTTCTCCGATGATTAAACATTTATAGTAAAGTTTTTTTTTTTTTAATCCATAGTGGGTCACGGGTGATATTAAAATTTTTACAACTACAAAAATTTCAAAACAGAACTTTAAACTGTAACAAATCTTTGTAAGAAAGATGGTTTAACCCTAGGAATTTTATCATACAATTTTATCTGTCCTGCAACCTCAAACTTTTTTGCATGGTGGGCCCCCAGGTCAATATACTCAAAAAAGGAAAATAAAAATATTTTTACACTTTACAATCCAATAACAGGAAAATCTCGGTCCATGAGGCCTCTTGTTCCACAGGAAAGCTATTTTCACTTTCTATTCAACTAAATGTCAAGTTTTAATGTAATCTTGAATGTCGACTTTAAATTTGTTGATAGTTTAGTATATCTACTCCTTGTCATCATAACAAAGGTAAAGTTTAAGTAGACTGTCCCTATGATTCCCCTTGGGTGAGCTTCTGAAAATTATGTAACTGGCTGGTAACTTATCTGTGCTTCTGTTGAATTTCTCATGCCCACGTCATGACCAAACAATCTGCACTATTCTTGTAGGATATATCCTGCTGGATAGAGCTCCTGAGACTATATGCCAAGCTGTGGTCTCAGCAATCTTCCGTCACCAATGGCCAGAGATCTCTTCATGATTACCTGAGATGGAAACCTGCAGGTAATTATGCACACTCACACTAAATCTGGGCCCAACCTAAGGATCTAGAACTGCTTTCAATCCAGGAAGGCAAAAGACGTACTCGATAACTGTCTTTACTTTGGGTCAGCTATGTGCTAAGTTTTTAAATTGAATGGCGGAAAACCGACAAGAGGGATGTTACTATTTATAGAAAACTACAACCCAACCAAACAGGAGTAGCACATAAAAAAAATTAAAAAAAAAAGTCTTTCTCAGAGAAATCTTGACTTACGTTTTCATTATCCTGTTTTGGTATAATCTGACCAACCTTTAATATTAGATATATTACCTTTAATAAATTGGACCGAATTAAACATTATGGAAGATGATAATTACACCGGCCGATTGTTCTCTATCGTTTTCTATATAGAATATCTTTTGGTAGTTCCTATGCATTTCAATCTGGGTAATTTTTTAAGTATATTAAATATTTGACCTTACCCAGAATATGAAAAACTTACCTAAAATCCATTTTACTAAGTTAATATAAATTTACTATGAAGGAATCTTAATATCTATTGTATTAGAATGCAATATCAGCTCCGCTAATATTTTAGAGACATTTTCCAACTGTTATCACTATCCATTAGTATTTTTAGGAAACAAAATAATAAACGTTCGGTCCTCAAAACACCAAAATAAGGCATTATATTCCACGTCAACCCAAAATTTTTCTATCACACTACAAGAAAAGGAAACGATTTGATTGGTTGTTAATATTTGTACTCACGCTTTTAGATACTTTTTTGGTAGTCGTTAACTTTTGGACTTGTGTCTTAGGACAAATTGAAAATACACTAGATAAGTTTTGTTGGTCGGTAAAATTATGACTGGGGCCCTCAGACAAAATTCAAATACTGTAGGTTATTTAAGATGGGAAAAATACGATAGCTAGTTTAAGATCGGGAAAAAAAAAAATTTTGAATCGAGTTTGTCCATACAGATTCACTTCACTACAACACCACAGTTGAAGGGGTAAGCTCTTATGTTATCTAAAGAAACACAGAAAGCCACTCATTAGAATTATAGATGCTGTTGTGACCCAGATTAATAACAGCCAACTTTTAAAACAGCTTAAAAAAGACCAATACATAGTTAATGTCTACCAATGTTAAGCACCCACCAATTGACAAAGAAGAGCCGGTGCACTAAGAACATTTTATACAAGAACTACAGGAAATTATGGATAAAGTAAAAAGAAGAGACAAATCACAAATTTTATGGTTGACATGAAATGCAGAAGATAGGGTACACTCAATAACCGGATGTTTGGAAGAACATGGGGAAAACAAGGGCTAGGCATAATGAATTATAAAAATGGGAACATATTCTCCACACTTCCTGTGCTTCAAATCAACTGTGCTAGAGGAGCAACTAAGTTTCACATAAGAGAATACAACAAGGCAACATAAGATATCACCAGAACCATACAACATAAAATCAGATTTATCACATAATGCAAACCCCAAGAAGTAACGTAGATCTTCATTTGTCAGTGATTTAAATGTACATAGAGAGGTAGCAGAAGTGTCCATCAGATCACCACCTTACTGATACGCCAACAAGTAGAAAATGAAAACTCAAGAGAGATTGCCAAAGCAGTATTAATGCTAACCTTATAGACAACATTTTAAATGTAGGCATCTAATAAATCCAGAAACAAGAGACAAATTTGCCGGGTCACAGTATCCAACAAAGATCCCAATGCTCCAACAGCTGGAAGATGTTAGAGAATACAGGAAGACAATTGGCACAAATCACAAGCGGTATGGAATGAGACATGTGAAGAAATACTGGGAAAAAGGGAAAGACACCACAAAGCATGGATAACAACAGAAACCATCCAATAAAGCTAAAAGACAAAAAAACAAGAAAGC
>JAMPIV010002337.1:0-131128 GCA_024509875.1 Oreohelix idahoensis
TTAGAAACGCTGGATTAGCTTTGCAGTTACTCCCTGATCTTACTTGGAACGGACTGCGCCTTTAATCTTGACTAGAGACGCGAGAACTCCAGTGATCTTTCTGCACAGAACCCAAAAACCTAGCGGGAGCAGAAACTACCATTTGCAGCTAAGTCAAACTTAAAAGTTGCCAAGTGACTTCTTACATAAAACACCATACCATCACACGATGATGAGAACTTTCTGTTAAAGATTATTCAGTTTTTTAAACTGTTAAAACTTAGTTGAGTATTAAATTTGTTATTTGTAACTATACAAATTTAACGTTGACTTAATCATTTTGAATATACTGCATGTTTGTCTCAGTCAATTTACTAAATACACTCTAAACAGAGCTATACCATAATAATAAGAATTCCACTGAGTTAATCATGGTGGGGGCTTAAACGAGCTGAAAATAATAATTGCTTAATTCTTCATAAAAGGCGGCGGATCAGATATAAGTTAACAATTGCCCTGCCCAAAGCAGCATTATTCTTGACTTCTGAAATATCTTATGGGAACTCCCTTGAGATAGAAGCATCATTATCCTTCTATCTACAACTCTGCCAAGAGTAATCATGTGCGAAGGTAGACACCTTTGAAGACCCAGATTAGATACTCTTTAGTTTTGGCCACTGTTGGACCACTACTGCAAAGTAGGGGAAGCAATTCCGTGACAACTTGGTGCGATCGGCAGCTTCATCCTCCCAGGCGGCTGGATTTATGTCCCATACCTTCATGTCTCTCTTGCACACATCTTTGAACCTCAGCTCCAGGCTCCTGGCTGTTCTTGTGCCATCTGCCAGTTGCCTGTATGAAATTTATTTGGGGATGCGACCATCTTCCATCCTGCGGACATGCCAAACCAAGGTAGTCTGCGCTGTCTAAGCAGAGTAAATATATTGACAGTTATATTCAACGTGATTCATCATCACAAGGTTTTCACGACTTGTGTTTAGCATACATTATGGACAGTTGCTATTTTGAAGATATGTAAACCTCCCGAGTTTTTTGTAATTAGCGCCTATACCGCGTGTCTATATGTGTTTTTTTAAATACCTGTCTAAAATTATATCAACGTATTAGCATTTTCGTCAAGTGTAGTTCCCGGGGGTCTCTGAAGAGACATAACAAGATGAGGACTACTGCACCATCAGGCGTGTCGTAAAAGGCGACTAATATGAGCGCAACCCCTGCCTGTGAAAATTCTATTCACCATCATCATTTTACTTTCCGATCCTAATGGAGCTAGGAGCTATCACTGCAGCTGGTCACCTTGCAGGTAGCCTTCACAAGGAACCACATGCTCTTTCAGCGGGAAATGGTGAGGTTGTGGATGACAAGGAGCGCATAGCAAAATAATGATGAAGATGAATAGCATCTTCACGGGCAGACGTTGCGCAGTTTATGAAAACTTACTGTCAGGGATTGTTAACTTATATCTGATCCGCCGTCTTTTGTGAAGGATTTAAGCAATTGTTTTTAGCCCGTTCAAGCCCCCAGCTGAGTTAATTCAGCGAATTTCCTCTAATAATGGTACATGTAATAACTAAATCAACTAAGTTTGTTTAGTTTTAAAATAACATTTAACAAATTTAATAGTGAATTAGTCTTTAACAGGTTAAAAGAAATATGGAACGATTGGTGAAATTTTAGGTGAAAGCGTCTTCATAGAGACTTAATAGGGGAGAGATAAAAGTCTGTTTTGTTGATGCTTTTTTAAACAATAACTGAACTCTAGGTGAGTTCTATCGCCGTCGTTTCCATCACTTTTGGTGATGAGTGCTCGTCTCCACATAACTCGTCCAATGTAGGTGGTCAGTGTTGATGCTCCTTTCTCACACTAGCGGCGTAGTAACGTTAGTACTTCAAATGGTCTGATAGCTTGCAACCACGAACTTTTTAGACAAAATAGAAAGACAAATGCCTCTGCTCAGTACATTTGTGGCCTGTAAATTCACAGGCGCATCGTCTCGCGGTCCATCCACCCTTGTTAATTTCTCAGAATAATTAAATTCTTGAGTATACACAGCGTAACTCCGGAATAATGAGTAGAAATAACCAATATTCTTCTGGATATTACTGGGTTCAAGGACATCATAAAGACAGCTGCTGCAGAAGCATGTGGTGAAGTCCGACTTGGGAACAAGAGAAAGAGGACACCTTGGTGGACAGAGGAAGTCAAAGAGAAAATAAGAGAGAAGAAAATGGCATGGAAACAATCTTTAGGAGCTAAAACACAGAAGGACAAATAGAAAAATAAAGAGAATATGTGACACTCAGAACAGAAGCAAAGAACAAGGTGCTAACAGCAAAACAGAAGACCTGGGAAGAATTTGGAGAAAAGCTGAAAAGGGATGCGCAGGAAAACCGGAAATTGTTATATGACATCCTAAAGAACACGAGGAAGGAAAAACAATCCCCTCTCAAATGTATAAAGGACAAGCAAGGCAAATTGCTTTCTGCCCCGAAGGAAGTAATGGAACGATGGCGGGAATATTTCTCGGGGCTCCTTGATGGTGAGCAAGATCAGGCATCGGGGATAGTGGCCACTGGCACGGAGGAGAGGGCCAATGGTGGTGCGGATGACATGAAGATGGAAGGGCTGGGGCAGCGCGGGAGAAATTCGAGATGGGCAGGGCGGCGGGGCGTGATGATGTGTCACCAGAGGTGGTTAAGTGCATGGGATCATCGAGCGACCTATTGCTCTTAAGGGTCCTGCGGGCAGCGAGGTGCATACTGGGGGATTGGAGTGTGCCGTCATGGCACCGATTTTCAAAGGGGGGACAACCGACGGTGTGGAGACGTGCCCATTCTCGGTGTTCCTGGTAAGTTCTGCTCTGGAGTCCTGGAGCGGAGACTCCGGCGCCTGGCTGAACCACAGTTGGATGGGGTCCAGTGCGGATTCCGAGAGGGCCGAGGTGCTCAGGACCTGGTCTTCAAACTCGGGCAGCTGAGTGAAAGGGCCCTTGTGTGTGGAAGAAAGGTCCATCTTTGTTTCATAGATCTGGAAAGAGCGTTTGACAAGATCCCCTGGAACGAACTTTGGGACTGTTTGGCGGGGAGGGCATTCCATCGATTCTGGTTCATGCTGTGCAGAGCTTCTACGTGTCGTGCAGAGATTGTGTGAGAACGGCGGACCATGGGTCGGAGGAGTTCGGGACCACCGCTGGTGTGGGACGGGGTGATGTCCTGTCGCCTTGTCTTTTCATGCTCCTCATGGACGATGTCGTCAGGGTATGTGGGAAGAGAGCGGGAGGGTGTTCAGTGGGGTACTGGAAGATGAAACAGGTCTGTATTTCAGAGCTGGTATTTGCTGATAATGATGCGCTGGTTGCTAAATCAGAGGCACATCTCCGGTCCGGCCTGCGGGTCTGGAGGGAGGGGCTGGAGAGGAGAGGGATTGTCATGGGCAGCTCTAGAACAAAGTCCATTGTGATATCACGAGAGGAAAGAGGACATCGGTCTAAGCTGGGAGAACAGTTTTGGAGCAGGTCGGCCACATTAAATACCTTGAAGCTATTATAGACAGAAAGGGAGGCATCAAAGAAGAGTTGGCCACTCGAAAAGCTGCAACAGGGAGACTTTTTTAGGCCATAAATTGAGGATTCCTCAGCAAGAGAGAGGTTGGTACGAAAACAAAGATGGCTGTATACCGCTCCACTGTCGTAGATTTCCGATAGGAGAATTAAGACTAGGTTTGGTCCCTTCTGAATAGGTTTGAATAGGTGATAGACTCAGTGAGAGTTAGTGAAAGGTAATAGAATTTCCACACACGTGAGATGATAGATTTTGATATAGTGGCTGTCTCTGAAAGCGAAAAGAATTCTTCTCTCTCTCACCTATCCTCTACAACAGTTGTTACAGCGTCAGACAGACTACACCAATATACATATTACGTATATTTCTATCACTCACAGGCACGCACATACACGTGACGACAGGTAAACACACAGACGTGGGAAAACTATAACAATGATATATATATTATCTAGAACGAGCTGACCAAACACGATTATTAAGTTCAAGAGCGATTTTATTATCAGGAAAAATCGGCTCACAACATCAAAGAAAGTACATCAAGGAAAATACATATACACATAGTCATAAAAAAATCAAGGAAATGTTGCAAGGATGATAGCCCCGTTATAGTGTTAACTCTAGGTTTAGCCCGGCCCCGTTAAGAGAACAGATGATGGCGCCCGAGTCACAGATACATAGGGTTTGAGTCTAAGAGTTTGTCTTTGTTTTATCTCGTAATTATATGCACAGAGTTTGAAAAAAAAATCTGATTTAACCTAAGACAAAACCACAAGAACTCTAGCCTTAGCAACAAATTATGCAGATTGAAAAAAAATATTAGGACAGCAACAGGGTGTCAAAGATATAATAGTGAAAATATCACTCAAACCAGCGTACACTCATTCATTCCGCCATGGCCTCTCATTCATGTACTCACGACTTTGCTTGCTGCCTCTTGGAACACATTGATTTTAGATTTTCACACAGACTCAAAAAATGCAGTCTTCTGCCAAGAAGTCCCCAGTTCCAAAAGACGTATTTAACTTGGTGTCTCCGGGAACGACTACTTGGGTATGCAAATTTGTTCAAATGTCTGATTAAGTCACCTAACAATTATTCCAGGCGCGGGAGTTAGCAGAGCACAGTGTCAATAGCGTAGGTTTCTAAAAAATGATGAATGTCAGGTCGGTGCCTTCCCTCAGTATAGGATTCACTTTAGTCACACCACAGATTTGTCCACAAGATATAATCTAGTCGGGAAATGATTGTTAATATTCACGCCACCAGGCAGCAAATTATATAGAGTTTCTAGAAGAAATTAAGTGCTGGCTCCAAGGTCCAGTATTTATCATTACAGTCTTTGAAAACCCGTTATAGGGATATTAGTATTTCTGTCTAACTTGCACCGTCAGATCAGTGTTACTTGAGAAAACCCACGTGGTTCAAAATAAGGACTGTCTATTTCTTCACAAGTATGGAAACTACTACTAGGTGCTGGTAAAGTTAGGGTCACCCCAAAACTTTCACTGTGTGGAGGAAAAATAACACATATAATATAATAAACAGAATCTGTACTGGTTAAAACTTACATTTAAACTTGCAAGCAGAGAGCTTTGCTTATCATTTAAACTTCCCGTGACGTAAGTTATATTTAAAAATCAGCAATCCTCATAAATTAAGAACACGTGCGTATTCCGTCACCATTCATGAGGCTGGATTCTAGAGTTTATACGTTAGTTTAGAAAAATACACTCGACTGAGTATTAGCAGTTAAATTAAATTCATAAATAGCTACAATTGCCGTTATAAGCTAGAAATTTTAATTTTATTCTGCTTTCCACTGAATGCTTCCCTAGAAAATATAATAGCCTACCACTTTATTTCTCTTCTGCGCTAAAGAAATAGATTAAAATGAATTAAGCGATTTAACACTTTAACACTCACAAAATCTATATATCTATCATATTAATTACCTCAACCACAGAATTACAGGTAGTCGCACAACTTAAGAATAAAAATGCTGAAAATATTTCTGGAAGTCTAGAAGTTCGACAAATTGCCGAAACAAACTGAGATCTTCGCTAACAGCTATTCTGTTTTCGAGCGACCTATCTACTGTGGAGTCTATGAGCGAGAATGAAATTAAAGTTTCAAACTTGGCCAATATCTTAAAATCAGACAAAGGGCCCAAACTTATTTCGCCAAGCGAAATTATCTCCCCTACTCCCAACATTTACGTCCGCTTAACGCGTGTCGTAACTGTCACCTACTGACCACGATGTACGCGTGTCAGTTTCAAATCCCAGACAGCCTGACTCCATTGTAGGGCAGTTTTCACACTACAGCTGACCATGGCCCAAGTGAGCGCCGTGTCAGTTTGGGATTTCCAGACAAATGTCTGGATACTGACCGGTGCAGATGTAAAGTATCACACCTCACCGGGACTAATGCCGAGAAGAAACTCGCGCGCTCGGTGAGAATGTAGACGATTTGCTACGTCCTATGTTCAGCGAACCGACTTATCACGCCTTCTGACGCCCTGCAGCCCTGACATCTACGTAATATCGTCCTAGCGCGATTCTCAGTTTAAGAGAAAGGAAAACAGGTAAAGTTTGCGAATTATATGAAAATAAATTCGCAAAACGAATGGATGCAAAATATACAGGAAAAATGAAATACAGAGATAATAAAAGAGAGAATTTGGGTGAACGAATAGGAAGAAGATGTAGGAAATTAAATGAATATAAACCCTACGTGACAGAGCCTCCCCCCTTTAAGATATGGAAGCACTCCATGTCTACGTTATGGAGTTTAATTTCCTATAACCGTAGCTTCGGGGTGTCTGTCCTCTTCCCTCTCATCTTCCCCCTCCATCTCTGTCCAATTCCTACTCAAGTCCACTCCTCAAAGTTTCCTTCCCCTGGAATGTCTCATATGCGCGCTTGAAAGAGCGTCGCCGCTGCTGACATTTTTGAAAGATTTCCTGTGATAGCGGTGGAATATCCCTGCCACTATCGTCATCTTCGTCAGTTTTGGCGATCGTCAGGAGATGGTCGGAGGTTGGCACTGGTTTTTCCAAGTATCTCTTTAAGAGATTTAAATGGAAAACCTTCTCCTTTCCTTCAATAGAGATCTGGTAGTTAGCCTTAGAAATCTTTTTCAGGACGGTAAACGGCCCTTGCCATCCGATCTTCAGTTGGTTGTTCTCGGTAGGGAGCAACACCAAAACTTTCTCTCCTGCTTCCAGTTTTCTCTCTTCCGCGACTTTCCTGTATCGGTTAGCGTGCTTTGTGCGAGCTCGCTTAAAGTTAGTCGTTGCTAGGTCCCACCCTAGTTTCAACCTTTCCTTTAAAACCGACACATATTTACTTGCTGAGACGACTGTCTCATCCGCCTTCTCGTCTGTCAGAGACTGAAGTAAGGCTTCAAGCGGGCCCTTAATGGGTCTGCCAAATAAGAGTGTAGCTGGCGGAAATCCTGTGGAAGTATGAGGAGATTCTCTGTAGCCAAATAATGCTGCAGGAATACAGAGATCCCAATCTTCAGGTTTCACTTGTGCCAGCTTACTTAGCATCATGGTGAGGTTTCCATTAGCACGTTCCACGAGCCCATTTCCGGCCGGAGTATATGGCTTAGTGTGGATGTGCTGGGTCCTCAAGATCTTAACGATCTCATCCATCAACAGGTTTCGGTATGGAGATCCATTATCCGTCAACACTTGCTGAGGGAATCCCAACCGAGTGAAAATCTGCACGAGGGCTTCTGCGACATGCTTGGCATCTGCGCATGTTAGCGGGATAGCTTCCGCCCATAAAGTGCATGTATCGACTAAGGTCAGGATAAACCTGTTCCTTCTTTTAGTCCTTTCGAAAGGCCCTAAAATGTCGATCACAACCCGTTCGAATGGTGTTCCCATTATTGGCATTTCACCCATGTGGACTGGGGGGTGCCCGTTGCTTGGGTGGCACACGTTGGCACTGGGCACAGGATTTGACATATCTGATGATATCAGTATTCACTCCTGGCCACCAATAATGAGTGGTTATACGTTGGTTTGTGGCGTTCTGTCCCATATGTCCGCTAAAGGGAAGAGAGTGCCCCATTTCTAGGATTTGGCTTCTGTACTGTTTCGGTACTAGGAGCTGGTTGTAACCTTGGTCAGGCTTGCCCGTTCTCCGATAAAGTACGCCATCCTCAGAAAAAATGTCCCCGTGCTGTTTGGGTTCCTTAGCCATGGGCAGTTTCCTAAAGCAGGGTGCCAAAGTAGGGTCCTTGTATTGCGCTTCTTTAAGTTCCATAGGTAACAAATTAGGCGCAGGCTCCCGTTCCTTCTTGGTTTGCCCTCTTGTAGTTACTGCTGTAACAATCGGCTCTTCCGGTTTCCCAATACACACGTATCTCCCGCCAAGTATGACTGGGTAGATGGGATCATCCATAACAGCTGCTTTGATCACACCTCTGACAAAGTCAGAGTGTATCTCCACCAATGCGATGGGAAGCGCTGTAGGTGCATCACTCTTACGAACTCCACAAAGTTTGACGGTCTCTCCTGTCTCTTGACCGGGTTTAACCAGCTTTCTGGCAACAATGCAATCATAAGAAAGCCCCGTGTCAAATAAGCAAGAAGTTTGAGAACCGTTCAAAGTAACAGTACCTCGCGTTGAGGGTCTATCCCCAACAGGTTGGGAATCACTGTCAATAATTCCGCCTTGCGAGACTGTCAATAAGCATCCGATGCGTTTCGGATCGGTGTGCTCGGTCTGATCATATGTCCCGTGCTCAGGGGTTCTCCCTTTGCCACCTTGTCCTTTCTGGCTACGCTGCCATGTAGGGCGGTCGGGTTGATCAGACTGTTTGGGGTGGTTGGGGTACTTGTTCTTGTAGAACTTGGATTTTTCAGGAGGGGGGTTTTGAGGTCCAGTTTCTCTGTGGTTGTTTTGGTTAGAAGCCTGAGAAGATTGCTCTAGGTTATGTTTTCGAAAATGCTCCTCTGTCGGTTTCCGCTTTGTGGCCGGTAGTTCAGCCAGCGCATTGTGATAACGCTCAGACTTTTCCAAAATGTCTTCAAGTTTTTCTGCCCCCTGCTCAGCGAGAAATCTCCGGGTATCAGCAGACAAAGTGTTCTTTATTTGTTCAGTTAGAACAAGTTCCTCAAGACCTTCATAGGTAGAGGGGAGCTGCGAAAGCTCAAGGCACTTTGTTAGATATCCCTTAAGACGAGATGAGAACTGGTGAAAAGTTTCAGAATTCTCTTTCCGGCTGTTGCGAAACAGTTGCAAAAACTTGCGAGCGTTCATTTCAAAGCGCTCCAGTTGTAATGTTATGATGTATGTATATAAGCATTACCTCGTCATCTACACAAGCACACACGTTTCAGAAGGGACTCAGTAAAAGCATGTTCAATTCGTAGCCATGTTTATTTACAGAATATCGTACATGTGAAGATTCGCATATTATTACAATGTGTGGTTCGTATTATTAATGTATCATATTATATTACATCCCCCCTTTTTTGAAAAAAAAAAAAAATGTGTGCAAACATTTCCAACAAAATGTTTCATGTGAGAAAGGATAAGTATGTGTAATGCTCAGTGTGAGTATATATATGTCACTGTCTGTATCGGCTGGGAGGTGTCACTGTACGGCCAGAACGAGTGGTGTAAAGTGCTGGTGGTTCTGCGGAAGTCCCTGGTTTAGCTTGAGTTGGTTGTGATTTCGGCCTTGGCGCTTGTTGGTTTTGTGGGGCACCAAGGTCTGGAGTTACTGCATTGTCTGTTGAAAGCATGGGAATTCTCTGTTCTGTTGTATTCTGTGGGATTTCTCTTATGTCCACTCTGTTTCGCCTCAGGAGGTTGCTGCTGCTGTCTGGTCTTAAAGTATAGCTCCTGGGTTCAGGGTTTCTGGAAATGATTGTTGCTTTTGACCATGTGTCATTGTTGTGGTTGTAGGTAGTCACATGCTGACCAGGATATAATGGTGGTAAGTCTTTAGCACATTTGTCATAGTTGGATTTCTGAACTTGCTGACGATGCTGAAGTTGATCGTATGTGCTGTCTCTATGTTGTGGACGGAAGTGGACCTTAGATGGTAGAAGGTCTTTAATTCTTCTATCAAACATAAGTTCTGCTGGACTGTCGATCTTACTGTCTACCGGTGTTGTTCTCCATCTCAAGAGTGCTAGGTGTACATCCTCTGTTCTTGTTTTCTTCATGATTGACTTGATAGTTTGTATCTGTCTCTCAATGAAACCATTAGATTTAGGGTATCTAGGTGATGATGTTGTGTGTTTGATCTTCCAGTCCTTAGTGAAGTTTCTGTATGCTTGACCTGAGAAATGTGGACCGTTGTCTGATCTAATTTCATCTGGGATGCCAAACATGCTGCAATACTTCTTTGTAATGTCTGCAATAACAGCTGATGGTGAGGGTTGTGGAAGTTTCTCAATGATGGGAAATTTGCTGTAGTAATCAGCAATAATAAGATAGTCATTATTGTCGATTGAGAAAATATCAGTTCCTATAATGCTCCAAGGGCTCAATGGTATGTCTGATGGTATGAGAGGTTCTCTGCACTGCCTATTTGCATGTTCTTGGCAAATTGAACAGTTTTTACATAGTGTTTCTATGTCCTTGTTTATCTGTGGCCAGTAAACATCTTTCTTTGCTCTCAGTTGTGTCTTCACAATACCAAGGTGACTATTATGGAGCTGTTTAAGGATGATATCGCGTTGTGTTTCTGGTACAACAATGCGATCTCCTTTAAGGATCAGACCATCTTCGATGCTTAACTCGTCCCTCATCGAGTAGTATGGACGGATGTGTGTTGGAACTTCCCTGATAGAGCTTGGCCATCCATGGTATATCAGTTCTTTGAGAGAGTTAAGGATAGGATCTCTCATTGTGTCTTCTCTGATGTGCTCAAGCCGATTATCGCTAAACTTGACAAAATCAACTTTGATGTTTGGGGTAAGATCTGCTGTCTTGTTGGGGTTTGGTAATCTGCTGAGAGCATCTGCAAGACCTATATCCTCTCCTGGGATATACTGAATATTAAAATCATAACCTTGTGTTTCCAATAACAGAGCTTGTAGTCGTGGTGGTGCTGAAGCTATTGGTTTTTTTATGAATCATCTCAAGTGGCTTATGATCTGAGAGAATTGTAAATGGGCGGTTGAAAAGAAATGTGTGGAAGCGTTTGATTCCAAAACGTACAGCTAGCATTTCTCTTTCAATGTTTGCAAGTTTCTTTTCGCCAGAACTTAATGATTTGCTTGCGTAAGCTACAGGACGAAGTTCTTTGGCATAGTGTCCTTCAGGATTTTTGTCTGGTTGCAAAAGTGCTGCTCCTAGGCCTTTCAGACTGGAATCAACCATGAGAAAAGTGGGTGCTTGCATGTCATAGTATTTCAAGCATGCATCAGATGATATGAGGGTCTTCAAGTGGTTGAATATGTATTGGTAGTCTTCTGACCATTCATACGGAGTTTCATTCTGTAGTAGAGATCGCAAAGGTTCTGCAGCAGCTGACAAATTTGGTATGAATTGTGCTAGGAAATTGACAGCACCTAAGAATTGTTGCAGTTCCTTCTTTGTAGCTGGTGTTGGCATGTCATGAATATCTTCAACCTTTTTAGGGTCTGGTTTTACACCATTCTGGGTGTACAGCAATCCAAAAAATTGTATCTCCGTTGCCTTAATTGTACACTTTTTGCTGTTGAATGTTAGCCCATTGGCCTGTGCTACATGCATCAAGTTAATCAAGTTACGGTCGTGTTCTTGTTCTGACCTGCCGCAGACTACAATGTCATCCGCAATAGCCACTGTACCAGAACATTGCTCAACAATGTTGTCAATCTTCTGTTGAAAGATGTCTTGTGATACATTCAAACCAAATGGGAGTCTCTTGAAACAATATCTGCCGAATGGTGTTCGAAAAGTTGTAAGGAGTTGACTTTCCTCTGCTATCTCAACACTCCAGTATCCGTGTACAGCATCTAGTTTAGAAAAATATTTGGCATTGTGGAATCTGTGAGTTATCTCTTCCACTGTATGCATTTTGTGTGGACAGCGCTTTAGACTGTTGTTTAAGTGTTTTGGGTCAAGGCAAACCCGAAGAGAACCATCCTGCTTCAGAACGGTTGTGATACTACTACTACACCAATCAGAATGCTCTTCAACCTTTCTAATAACATCATTCTGCACCATCTTTTCTAGTTCTGTGGCAAGTTTCTGTTTAACATGTATAGGATACTTTCTAGGTGGGTCTATCTTTGGCTCAGCGTTGTCTTTTAAAAAGAATCTTGCCTTTCCTGGAAGTTTGCCTATTCTGTCGAACTGTTCTGGGAATCGCTGTTTAAGGTCATCTACTCCAGTGACGTGTAGAGTAAGATGTTCTTTTTTGTCAGCTTTAATGTTGTTAATAGTTACCACACTCAGCTTTTCGCACATTGGTAAACCCAAAATTGCAGGTCCTTCAACATCTACCAAGTAAAATGTTGACGATGTCCATTCAGAGTCTCTGTATAAACATTCAAGTGTTACTGCTCCGAAACAGTCTATACTTGTTCCATTGTAAGCTCTTAGCTTTGTCCTGCCACTCCTACTTTTTACATCCCTTGTGGGAAATCCTTGCTTATCCACCTTGTCAGGCATGATCTGTCTGAATATTCTTAAGGGTAGAGTGTTACCTTGGGCACCTGTGTCTATCTTGAACCGAATATATCTTTCTTTGTGCCTTTTAATTCCTGGTATTCGGAATTGTACTTTGCAGAAAGCCTGCGTTCTCTTTGGTTCATTACTGAAAGTTAGTATCTTCACAGTATCAAATGTGGAAGGATCACTTTCTTCACTGGAGTCAAGGTCCTCAGTCATCATAAAGTGTGTTTGTTTTGATGATTCTCTGCTGTGAAAGTTGTGTTGAGCACTGTCTTGTTTCCTCTTGAAACATAATTTTATCCAGTGGCCCCTCTTTCTGCAGTAATGACATGTAGAGTCTTTAGCTGGACAGTGGTTTTGTATGTGGTTTAGGCCACAACATTTACACATAGCACCTCTGCTTGTGTTGTGTTTTTCTTGTTGTTTCGAACCAGTTGCTTTGTTGTGTCTAGGTTTATAGCTTTTCATTGCATCCACCTGGGCTGCTAATGTACCTTGCTGAATTTGTTTAATGTTTAGTGCTTGTGCCTCGTGTTTCCTGCCTTCATCCAGAAGTTGTTGTAAATTTAGTGTATCACTCTGGCTCAGTATCCATTTCTGGAACTCTGGCATTGGTGTGCTGAGAAGGATCTGTTCGATAATTCGCTCTTTTTCTTCTTCTTTGTTAAATTTACATACACTTGTTTTCTCCTTGATGCGAGTGAAGAAATCATCTAAACTTTCATCAGGTTTCTGTCGCAGGTGGTGAAGTTCTAATCTTGCCGCTCTAAAGTTCGTGTGCTTTATTATCAGACGTTTTTCAAATTCGTCCAATATGGCTACGGGGTCGGTCGCTGACTCAACAGGCATGGCGGTAGCAAAACTGTTGTAAATTTTCAAACCTTCATCGTCCAATGCTTCTAGGATATATGGAGTTAGGGTTTGTCCTTCCAGACCAGTGGTCTTGGAATATAGATCTATGCGTTGGCGCCATAACAAGAAAGCTTCACTCTTATCATCTTGACCGGCAAATCTCATTTGCGGTGCGCTGCGGTAATGTTTAGCTGCCATTGTTGACCTCGATGACGAAAATTAGCCGAATAAACTGTACTCACGTGTTATCGTGTAGCTGTTTTGCGTCAGTCCGGTATCGACCGCTGCCACCATGTAATGTTATGATGTATGTATATAAGCATTACCTCGTCATCTACACAAGCACACACGTTTCAGAAGGGACTCAGTAAAAGCATGTTCAATTCGTAGCCATGTTTATTTACAGAATATCGTACATGTGAAGATTCGCATATTATTACAATGTGTGGTTCGTATTATTAATGTATCATATTATATTACACAGTAAAGCTTTCTTCAACACATCGTAGTCGTCTTGTTGGCTACTTTCCAGCTTAGAATAAACATCATAAGCAGAACCTTTTAGGGCCTGGGAAAGTTTCATATTCCAACGCGACCTCTCTAACCCGTACAGAGTTGCAATTTTCTCAAATTTTTCTAACCATGTGTCAATCTTCTCATTTGGACAAGGGAAAGATTCTAGCGGAAAAGACATAGCAGTGAGGTGAAGAGATTGACTGTTAGAAGGATCAGTTAAGGAAGAATGAGGAGAAGACTCTCCATTTGTGGAGGTAGAGGCAGCGCCACGACTTTGAAGTTCTAGAGCTTTAAGAGCCAACTCATGTTGTCTCTCCTTCTCTCTTTCCTCATGCTGCATCCTGCGAATTTCCATTTCCTCGTCCATCTTCTTCTGCTGTAAAGCTTCGGCTGCTTTCCTCTCCGCATCATATCTCTCCAGTTCGTCTCTGACAAAAGCTTTCGCTTCCTCTCCGTCCAAACCTTCTTGTCTCGCTTCGTCCCTGAGAAGCTGTCTAAGCTTTGCTCTCTCGGCCATATTAGGTCAGTGACTGAGACTATTGGAGAAAGAAAATAGGAAAAAGGATACACTGGTTCCTACCACTTACGAGAAAAAAAATTACCAAAAATCAAAAGATGATATATTTAACCCTGGGATACCTCCTCCAAAATAAAATCTAACTATCGCTGCTATTATCGGCAATAAAGCACTTAATGCAAAACACGACTACGCCAACTAAATGGTAGTTAAGATTACAACTGAAAAATAAGTTGCTACAGTGGAAAAGCAAAAGAATATTGCAAAAATTAAAGAGAAAAATAATCCCTTAATTTTTAAAAATCCACTATAAGTTCGCCCCTGAAGTCAGATCGGGTAAGGGAGGGAATTAATCTGGACAAAAAAGTCCGAAACACACTCCTTAACTTAGTTCAAACGCCGTTCTGCCTCAGTACCCAGTGAATGTTATACACTCACCACTTTACCAGCATTTAGTATTACATTCAGCAGTTAACATATATCCCGACAAAATCAACCTGTAACCAAAATGTATATTTTTCAAAGATGCTGTGGAAAAAAAAAACTTATTAGTTTGTGTGGTCAGCACGCCCGTAAACAGATCGCTAGTCTAGGGGGTAATTTTTTTTAAAAAGATACACAACTCACAAAACATCACACTCTTACTCTATTACAGAATAAGAATCTTAAATACAAAATCCAGATAGACGAGTCCACGTTTGTCGTACTCGTCTTCCTATTCTAAGTTCAAAGACCGGAAACGAGCCCTCATTTGTCGTAGATTTCCGATAGGAGAATTAAGACTAGGTTTGGTCCCTTCTGAATAGGTTTGAATAGGTGATAGACTCAGTGAGAGTTAGTGAAAGGTAATAGAATTTCCACACACGTGAGATGATAGATTTTGATATAGTGGCTGTCTCTGAAAGCGAAAAGAATTCTTCTCTCTCTCACCTATCCTCTACAACAGTTGTTACAGCGTCAGACAGACTACACCAATATACATATTACGTATATTTCTATCACTCACAGGCACGCACATACACGTGACGACAGGTAAACACACAGACGTGGGAAAACTATAACAATGATATATATATTATCTAGAACGAGCTGACCAAACACGATTATTAAGTTCAAGAGCGATTTTATTATCAGGAAAAATCGGCTCACAACATCAAAGAAAGTACATCAAGGAAAATACATATACACATAGTCATAAAAAATCAAGGAAATGTTGCAAGGATGATAGCCCCGTTATAGTGTTAACTCTAGGTTTAGCCCGGCCCCGTTAAGAGAACAGATGATGGCGCCCGAGTCACAGATACATAGGGTTTGAGTCTAAGAGTTTGTCTTTGTTTTATCTCGTAATTATATGCACAGAGTTTGAAAAAAAAAATCTGATTTAACCTAAGACAAAACCACAAGAACTCTAGCCTTAGCAACAAATTATGCAGATTGAAAAAAAATATTAGGACAGCAACAGGGTGTCAAAGATATAATAGTGAAAATATCACTCAAACCAGCGTACACTCATTCATTCCGCCATGGCCTCTCATTCATGTACTCACGACTTTGCTTGCTGCCTCTTGGAACACATTGATTTTAGATTTTCACACAGACTCAAAAAATGCAGTCTTCTGCCAAGAAGTCCCCAGTTCCAAAAGACGTATTTAACTTGGTGTCTCCGGGAACGACTACTTGGGTATGCAAATTTGTTCAAATGTCTGATTAAGTCACCTAACAATTATTCCAGGCGCGGGAGTTAGCAGAGCACAGTGTCAATAGCGTAGGTTTCTAAAAAATGATGAATGTCAGGTCGGTGCCTTCCCTCAGTATAGGATTCACTATAGTCACACCACAGATTTGTCCACAAGATATAATCTAGTCGGGAAATGATTGTTAATATTCACGCCACCAGGCAGCAAATTATATAGAGTTTCTAGAAGAAATTAAGTGCTGGCTCCAAGGTCCAGTATTTATCATTACAGTCTTTGAAAACCCGTTATAGGGATATTAGTATTTCTGTCTAACTTGCACCGTCAGATCAGTGTTACTTGAGAAAACCCACGTGGTTCAAAATAAGGACTGTCTATTTCTTCACAAGTATGGAAACTACTACTAGGTGCTGGTAAAGTTAGGGTCACCCCAAAACTTTCACTGTGTGGAGGAAAAATAACACATATAATATAATAAACAGAATCTGTACTGGTTAAAACTTACATTTAAACTTGCAAGCAGAGAGCTTTGCTTATCATTTAAACTTCCCGTGACGTAAGTTATATTTAAAAATCAGCAATCCTCATAAATTAAGAACACGTGCGTATTCCGTCACCATTCATGAGGCTGGATTCTAGAGTTTATACGTTAGTTTAGAAAAATACACTCGACTGAGTATTAGCAGTTAAATTAAATTCATAAATAGCTACAATTGCCGTTATAAGCTAGAAATTTTAATTTTATTCTGCTTTCCACTGAATGCTTCCCTAGAAAATATAATAGCCTACCACTTTATTTCTCTTCTGCGCTAAAGAAATAGATTAAAATGAATTAAGCGATTTAACACTTTAACACTCACAAAATCTATATATCTATCATATTAATTACCTCAACCACAGAATTACAGGTAGTCGCACAACTTAAGAATAAAAATGCTGAAAATATTTCTGGAAGTCTAGAAGTTCGACAAATTGCCGAAACAAACTGAGATCTTCGCTAACAGCTATTCTGTTTTCGAGCGACCTAGCTACTGTGGAGTCTATGAGCGAGAATGAAATTAAAGTTTCAAACTTGTCCAATATCTTAAAATCAGACAAAGGGCCCAAACTTATTTCGCCAAGCGAAATTATCTCCCCTACTCCCAACATTTACGTCCGCTTAACGCGTGTCGTAACTGTCACCTACTGACCACGATGTACGCGTGTCAGTTTCAAATCCCAGACAGCCTGACTCCATTGTAGGGCAGTTTTCACACTACAGCTGACCATGGCCCAAGTGAGCGCCGTGTCAGTTTGGGATTTCCAGACAAATGTCTGGATACTGACCGGTGCAGATGTAAAGTATCACACCTCACCGGGACTAATGCCGAGAAGAAACTCGCGCGCTCGGTGAGAATGTAGACGATTTGCTACGTCCTATGTTCAGCGAACCGACTTATCACGCCTTCTGACGCCCTGCAGCCCTGACATCTACGTAATATCGTCCTAGCGCGATTCTCAGTTTAAGAGAAAGGAAAACAGGTAAAGTTTGCGAATTATATGAAAATAAATTCGCAAAACGAATGGATGCAAAATATACAGGAAAAATGAAATACAGAGATAATAAAAGAGAGAATTTGGGTGAACGAATAGGAAGAAGATGTAGGAAATTAAATGAATATAAACCCTACGTGACATCCACCTATGTTTCAGTCTTGACATATGGATGCGAGTCATGGGCAATGACTACAACCCACAAAACCCAGATCCAAACCTCAGAAATGAGGTATCTGAGGAAGGTGGTTGAAGTAACAAGAAGAGACATGGTCCGCAACCAGATTATACGTCAAGGCCTAAACTCCCACCCCCTGCAGACCCAAGTAGAACAGTCCCAACTAAAATGGTTTGGCCATGTCTGCAGAATGGGAGAAAATCGGCTACCACGACAAGCATGGGAAACAAAGAGCCCGGGATCCAGACCCCAAGGACGACCTAGAGTCCGCTGGGAGGACAACATTAGACAATCTTTGAAGGACCGAGGACTAGAATGGAACCAGGCCAGGAGGAAGACAGCCGATAGGATAGTCTGGCACTCTCTCCTCCAAACCTCTACACCTCACGGTAGGAGTTGAACGACTAAGTAAGTAAGGTATTAGCTGGAAAAATATGTGCTTGGGCAGCGCGAACAATGATTTGTGCCTGAACTAACATTAACAAGTTACATTTATCTCACACAATGATATTATACACTTCAGTCACATGTGATATAATCATCACTCATTACTGCTCCAGTT
Organism: Oreohelix idahoensis; assembly: GCA_024509875.1. Lineage (NCBI taxonomy): Eukaryota > Metazoa > Mollusca > Gastropoda > Stylommatophora > Oreohelicidae > Oreohelix > Oreohelix idahoensis. The sequence goes on from JAMPIV010002337.1 coordinate 18,050, forward strand.
GGAGTCTGAGGTCACCTCTGCTGTCGGTTTTCCTCACGACTAGCCAGAAACAATCACCAGCGCTTGCTGGAGTGGTTCATGAATAAACTTTCTTCATATTTTGTGGTTGTCAGCCTCATATATAACCATTTAAGCAAGAAACATGTCAAATTCACTTTTGTAAAATAAATGTTACACTTACCCCACAAATTTGGGAATCTACAATCTCCTCGCACAGATTAAATAAGGACACGAGCAATTTAGGTTATATGCTCTCGAATCACTTGGCCTGAGAAATTCCTCTTATGACTGGTGTTCTGTGAATCACTTTGTCTGGGAAACTTTCTAATTGATGGGTGCAATTTCTAGGTTTCCAGTCTTGATATTTAAAGTCGTGGTCCCTTAAGTTTCCAGTCTTTTATTTAAATATGCGTGTTTACTTGTAAAATCAAAAGTTGCCAAATACTTGATTTGTCACTTATAATTATGAAATTCTAAGTCCGATGTCTCACTGGCTTCTGGGAGTTTGCTCATATGACGATGCGATGCAGTCTCTGATCTGTGTCTCTGATTTCGCAAGATTATATCTCTCATTCTCAATTCAAATCCCAGCAACCTTGCCAGTGAGAAGGAAAGTATATTCAGGCTCTCAAATCAAACCAATGGTAAGCTCTTTAGCACTGGATTGGGGTGTTTTAATTCAAAATATCCCCCTTCTGTTTAAAATATTACATTTTAAAATTCCCTCACGTAACCTCTTGATAATAAGACGTAATATTTCCGCCTACTCACAAACAAATCTTTGAACTTTTTGATGACCAGATGCTACCTTCCGCCCATATGTAGTGAAATTGACAGAGATACAACGGTAAAATATCTCCAAAGGTAACATTTAGGGATAAAAACATAATGCGTAGGCTGCTGATGTACATGATCGCCTAGACCGCGGGTCATCATCCTCCATAATAATTGACTTGCTAGACAGGAGGGGAACGGCGGATAAAAAGGAAAAAATATGACTGGAAAGATTGCGTGAGACTGGCACGGCTAAGGAGACGCAAGTGGGGGGGATGGAGGAAAGTAAAAATTCACGTCCCCCAAATTGACACGAGGTACGGAATGGACGCTTTTGCGATACCAAGCCCTTGATTTGAATTCAGCGGCTAAACGCAGATGTTAGGAATATTACAAAATTTAAAAAGTACTTTTTTCTTAATATTAATGTTAGGAACATAAAAATTAGCTGGCCAGATGGCCCATTCTGAGCAGTGAACTAATATGGTCTTAATTTTACAAACGGATAGATAATATTGAAGATAATGACAAAAGACAGTGTTGTTCACATCATCGACAAGACTGTATTGAATCTAAAAGTGTCGCTAATTGCACAAAAAAACACGACCTCGAAACGCAGGTGTTCAAATCTACGTAATATGGAAGAGAAGGGATATTTGTGGTGGCTGTGTCTAAAAATAACTTTTAACGACAAAATTTTGGAGGGGAGAGAAAGGTTGGTTCAAAAATCGAGTACATTTTGTAGAAACACAAGTAGAGACGGACAGACTAACAGATAACCATCCATACTTGACTGAAGCATGACTGAAATGACTTTATGGGAGGAAATTTGAAATTTAAAATAAACCTAGGCAGTGATTGGCTACAGACAATCATATCATTAGCGCTCAGACGCGAAAGTGGGGCCATTCTTCAATAGTTGTTCAGTGATAGACACAGATTTTAAAGTGTGGTGATTTCCATATGAAAGAAAGTGTAATAAATTTAGGGACGCCATACTATAGCCAGCAGCTCAGCTGAGTTTTGCTAGCAATTCTGTGTTATTTATTCATAATCTGGTAAGATTGAAATTATTTCTTTGTATATTTTGAATATTGTTTCATGTTCGAGTGATTTGATACTGCCATATCGAAATCTAGCCTTACAAACAAGTAAGGATTTGCTCTAGACCCCCCGCCCTAGTCAGGGTCTAGGGACCAACAATGTACATAAACTCCAGCAAGGATTATGCAAGACAGATCAAGTGTTGAGAATAATGAAACATATTACCTATCCTCTTTTAGGGCAGACAACTAATAAATATTTTTCAGAATCTATAGTCTGGGAGGATCTATCTGATGTAAAACCACCATGGTAAATGTGCTGTTTGGTCAGAGAGATCTGACCTGTCTGTATGATGTGGTTGTTGTGTCAGTGTTGTGTCCAGACGTGGGTAGAGAATAGATTTTGACACATGGCCCATACTTTGATTGCAGAGCTGCGAGTTTCTGTTGTCAACCAAGCAGTGTCTATTCAGTTGGTGACTTACTCGAGTGTATCTGTGCAGTACTTGTGACAGAGACCACCATTATTGCCCGCCAGCACGGAGAGGTGGGATCATCAGTTTTCAGCACCAGAGCTGCAACGACAAGATGAGTGAGCCTCTGGTCTGCTGGACATTCACCAACCCAGTTTAGTTACTAATACCCTCATAAAAATTCCCACCATTTTCTGGACACTGTGTAGTCAATATAGACAGGTGTGATGAGGCCACCCCAACAGCACAAACAGTAACTATCCTCCCAAGTAGATGACTACTAGAACATTTTAATAAAACTAACTAGTATAGTACATATATATGTACACTATTGCATTTATGATATAATATTCCATGCATTTCTTTCATAATCTCTAAAATCTTTTAAGTTCTGGTCAACCTAAAAAATTGATCCAGAACAAAATAAATGTAATATAATTTTATCAAAAAATTTTACACTATTGAGTTAGTTCAGTGTATTTTAACATTTATTAATATTATTAGTCTTGTTAAATATCTGTGGGTATATCTATAACCTATTACACCACACTACATAGCATAACCCTAGACACTTTACGTAGCCACATTCATTAAAAAAAAAATTAAGTGTGAGGTCGTAGTGGTAGCAAGAAAGGCCTTCTGACAATTCTCAACTATATTTTATCTCAGGAGCCTTCACAGCTGGCCTCATACAATTACATTTAGTAATATCAACATCATACAATACCATCAAACACCACTACATAAATTGGGGTCTTGTCCAGGGATAATTAGCCCAACAGTAATATTAGGATCTCCTGGTGGGAGAAATAAAAGTAGGGAAATAAATTGTAAAATTCCCTTTAACATTAAAAGTGTCCCTGCAGATAAAAGTTGGTGAATCTTCACAGCCAGTAATAATTAATTAGTTAACTGGTTAGTTAGAATTAGTTAGACTATAGTCATAAGAAGTACTTAGTGTATTTACTGGTTAGAGATTTAGCTTGTATATTATTATATTGTCTCAAAAGTATGGCGGAGCTGGCAAAATTTAGATCAGCTGCTGTGCTCACCGCGAAGGAGATGGGAATGGATGGTCAAATTTTAATTCAATACGTAACGGCTGAATGTGATAAATATATTGAACGGGAAGAAAGGAGATTAGAAAAAGAGGCTGAAAGAAAATTGGAGTCTGACAGGTTGGTTGAAGAGAAGAGGTTAGAGGCTGATAGAGAAATTAAGAGGCTGCAGATTGAGGCAGAAGAAAAACGACAGCAAAGGGAGGCAGAAGAAAAACGACAGCAAAGGGAGGCAGAAGAAAAACGACAGCAAAGGGAGGCAGAAGATAAAAAGGCCGAAAGGGAGGCAGAAGATAGAAGGTTGCAAAGGGAGCACGAATTACGACTAAGGGAGCTGGAATTACAAGGCCCGGCTCCTGAAAATGGTGCCAGCCCTTTTGCCTCAGATGCTACGCCCAGTCTGGGAGCCTCAAACTCAGCTATGGGGTTTCATTTAGACCATTTTGTTGAAAAAGACGATGACATAGAGGGGTACCTAGGACGTTTTGAGTTATTAGCTACTACATATGGGTTAGAGAGAGAGAGGTGGAGCTTAAAGCTATCACAAGGATTGAGAGGTACTTCTTATGAAGTATTTGCTAAAATGAACAGGGAAGACCAAGACAATTATGACATGTTAAAGCAGGCTTTGTTATTAAGATACGAGAAGAATGGTGAATTTTATCGTAAGAAATTTAGAAATGCCAAACTGTTGTCTGGGGAGACATACCACCAATTCTCTGCTAGACTAGAAACCTATTTGGAGAAATGGACGGCTCTGGGGAAGACCCAAGATCTTAAAGAAATGATCATGATTGAGCAATTGAGAGAGTCCATGGCTCCAGACATGAGAAAATTTCTCATGGAACAAGGTGCAGAGAAGTTGGGGGAAATTTTAAATGTTGCTGAGAGGTATCAGGCAGCCCAGGCAGAGGTAAGTGGTGCTAAGAAGAAGCACATAGACAATTTTAAAGCTCCACAGCAATTTAATAAATTTGATAATAGAGAGCAGGGAAATAAAGGTAGGACAAACTTTGAGCGGCCAAGAAATGACTATCGCGACAGAAACTCACAGTTCAATGACCAAAAGTTCAATGAAAGAAAACCGTTGAACCAAGGAAAAAGATGGTGTAAATGGTGCAAGAAGGATAACCATAACACCGAATTTTGTAGAAGGAAACCTTCAAACATTGCTGCAATGAAGTCGGGGACGCAAAGATTAAAGGTTAATCCTAAGGGACAACAGGAACCTTATCACCCCCCAGTTTGTGAGGATGTTATTTGTAATGGGGTCACCATAAGGTGCCTTTATGATACAGGTTTGGATTATGATTCAGTTGTGAAGTCTAGCCTAGTGGACCCAAGTCAGTATACCACAGAAACAGTGGAAATACAAGGGGCGACTAAGGACATACCACTCATGACACTTCCCATCGCAAGGATAACGGTGAAAACTCGCTATGTGGAAGGAGAAATCAGAGCAGCAGTGATAGAGGAACCAATCTACCCTCTGATATTGGGGTGTAGATACGTCTTCTTGGGGAATCCCGAGAAACCTGTGATCATGGCGACAGTGCAGACCAGGTCACAGAAGAAGGAGGAAGAAGGTGAACCTATAAATGCTCATCCAGAGGAGATGAGGAAGGCGCAGGCTGAGGATAGGACACTCAAGCCATGTTTTAAAAAATTGCCCAAATGCCACACACCTCCGAGCAGGGGGAATATTTCATGAAGAACAAACTATTATACAGGAAGACAGGAACTAGATCCAGTGGTCACGGACAGTTGGTTCTTCCCAAGATATATAGGGCAAATTTGATAAGGAGCTTACATGTTGGAAAAGATGGTGACCATGAAAAAGTCGGTACCATCTGCCAAAAGATTGCTCGAAAATACTATTGGCCCGACGTAAATGTCGATGTTGAAAACTTTGTAGAAGCATGTGGCGTATTTCATGAGGGAACACCCACAAAGGGAAAATATGTGCAGGACCTAGAAACGCCACGGGGCAACTTTAGGCCTGAAAGGAAAACTAATTATACTCGGGTAGACAAAGTGGAATGGGAGCCCCCTTTTCACACCCAGTCTTCACTTGAATGGATTAACATGGCCACTATGCGAAGAGTACAAAGAAGAAATTTAACCCAGGATAAGATGACAATCCCTCGGTCGAACTTATATAAACTGGAAGAACAGACAAAAGAGCGAAGATCTCTCATAAGCCATCTTAAGTGGGGAGACAAACCCCAGAAAAAAATTGGTAGTGGTCGATTTGTGAGTGATGATTCTAGGAAGAAAAGTCCTCACTATAGGGCTTCTAATGGACGGGACCTGACGGGTTCCATGAAAACTACGTATGATAAATTAAAGATCCAGATGTAGCCCTATTAAGGACCTGGACAGATGAGAAGGCGGAAGAGACTGTTACCTCATCTTATCAATATGTGAACGAACTGACTAATCGTTTGAAAGCTGGATGGAAACTGGCAAATGATAATTTGAAGCAAGCCAGGAAGAAACATGCAGCATATTTTAATAGGAAGGCAAAGGACAGGGAACTGGCAGTCGGAGAGAAGGTGCTGCTTCTACTACCCGGAAGCCAGAATAAATTACAAATTGGTTGGCAAGGTCCATATACGGTTTTAGAGAAGGTGTCTAGAACAAACTATAAAATTGACAAAAAGGGGAAGGAAAAAGTTTATCATGTAAACCTGTTAAAGAAGTATCTGGACAGACCACTCCAGGAAAGCACCCCCTTATTGACCTTGGCTATTGCAACCCAGATGCAAAAAGAACCACTCACCTCACATGAATACCCATTACATCCTTGTGAAACCGCAGCAGCACAGGTAAAAGTCAGTAAGCACCTGACTAAAAACCAGAGGGAGAGAGTTCAACAGGTTCTGGAGGAACATACAGATGTATTAACAGATAAACCAGGCCATACAAATTTGCTACAGTATGACATGAAACTGGTAGACTCAAACCCAATCTGTATGAGAGCCTATTCTATTCCGTTCGCGAAGGAGAAGGCATTGAAGGAAGAAATAGAGTATTTGTTGAAGGAGGGGATTATTTCGCACAGTGAATCATCTTTTAGTTCTAGTGTCGTTTTGTTGAGAAAACCGTCTGGGGAACACAGACTGTGCATAGATTACAGGAAACTGAATGCTGTCACAGAAGGACAAGTGGATCCATTACCAGACACAAAACAGTTATTTGCCAGACTGAACAAGGCAAAATACTTTTCAAAGGTGGATCTTAGTAAAGGCTATTACCAGATCCCAGTGAAGCCTGAAGTGAGACCTTATTTGGCTTTTAGCACTTCGGATGGACATTATGAATTCAATATGCTACCATTCGGACTGAAAAATGCTCCGAGTGTGTTTTCAAGGATGATGCGAAAATTGTTGGATCCCCTGAATAACCCATGTATCTCGAATTTCATGGATGATATTCTCGTCGCCACAGAGACATTTGAAGAACACATTGAAGCTCTGGAGATGTTGTTTGATAGACTTCGGGAGGCGAATTTGACTGCTAGGCCAACAAAATGTTGTATTGGATGTAAAGAGTTGGAATTCTTGGGGCACACTGTATATCAGGGTAATATGACCCCTGATCCTAAGAACTTGGAAAAACTGCAGAGAGCACCTAGGCCACAAACAAAAAAGGACGTGCGATCATTTGTGTCGTTATGCGGATTTTATCAGAAATACATCAAAAATTTTAACGCTATTTGTGCTCCTCTGACTGATCTGACTCGCAAGGGACTTCCAGATAAAATTATTTGGACTGCACAATGTGAACTAGCGTTCCAAGAGTTAAAGGAAAAACTCACTAGCAAGCCTATTCTCAAACTGCCTGATTTGACACAGGACTTTGTCTTAAGAACCGATGCAAGTAATGTAGGACTAGGAGGGGCTTTGTTGCAAAGATCATCTTCACCTGATGGGGAACTGAAACCAGTCGCTTATGCAAGCCGCAAATTGAATAAGGCGGAACAAGGATACTCCACAAGCGAAAAAGAATGTTTAGCGTTAATCTGGGCAATAAAGAAGTTTCAAATCTATCTGTATGGTAGGACATTTGTGGTGGAGACGGACCATCAGCCTCTCGTGTTCTTGTCTCAGGCTAAGCATGGAAACGCAAGATTGCTGAGGTGGTCTTTATTGCTTCAACCTTATCAGTTCAGTATCCAATATATCCCAGGCAAATTGAATGTCGGTGCAGATTTCCTCAGTCGGCACCCCTGTGATCAAAATTAGAGTAGTGGCAGACGTGAGGAGTAATTTTACCTATGTGTATCGCTGGTTTTGGAACTTGCCATAGGCATGTTTTCAAGGGGGGAGATGTGTAGTGAAATTGACAGAGATACAACGGTAAAATATCTCCAAAGATAACATTTAAGGATAAAAACATAATGCGTAGGCTGCTGATGTACATGATCGCCTAGACCGCGGGTCATCATCCTCCATAATAATTGACTTGCTAGACAGGAGGGGAACGGCGGATAAAAAGGAAAAAATATGACTGGAAAGATTGCGTGAGACTGGCACGGCTAAGGAGACGCAATTGGGGGGGGGGATGGAGGAAAGTAAAAATTCACGTCCCCCAAATTGACACGAGGTACGGAATGGACGCTTTTGCGATACCAAGCCCTTGATTTGAATTCAGCGGCTAAAACGCAGATGTTAGGAATATTACAAAATTTAAAAAGTACTTTTTTCTTAATATTAATGTTAGGAATATAAAAATTAGCTGGCCGGATGGCCCATTCTGAGCAGTGAACTAATATGGTCTTAATTTTACAAACGGATAGATAATATTGAAGATAATGACAAAAGACAGTGTTGTTCACATCATCGACAAGACTGTATTGAATCTAAAAGTGTCGCTAATTGCACAAAAAAACACGACCTCGAAACGCAGGTGTTCAAATCTACGTAATATGGAAGAGAAGGGATATTTGTGGTGGCTGTGTCTAAAAATAACTTTTAACGACAAAATTTTGGAGGGGAGAGAAAGGTTGGTTCAAAAATCGAGTACATTTTGTAGAAACACAAGTAGAGACGGACAGACTAACAGATAACCATCCATACTTGACTGAAGCATGACTGAAATGACTTTATGGGAGGAAATTTGAAATTTAAAATAAACCTAGGCAGTGATTGGCTACAGACAATCATATCATTAGCGCTCAGACGCGAAAGTGGGGCCATTCTTCAATAGTTGTTCAGTGATAGACACAGATTTTAAAGTGTGGTGATTTCCATATGAAAGAAAGTGTAATAAATTTAGGGACGCCATACTATAGCCAGCAGCTCAGCTGAGTTTTGCTAGCAATTCTGTGTTATTTATTCATAATCTGGTAAGATTGAAATTATTTCTTTGTATATTTTGAATATTGTTTCATGTTCGAGTGATTTGATACTGCCATATCGAAATCTAGCCTTACAAACAAGTAGGGATTTGCTCTAGACCCCCCGCCCTAGTCAGGGTCTAGGGACCAACAATGTACATAAACTCCAGCAAGGATTATGCAAGACAGATCAAGTGTTGAGAATAATGGAACATATTACCTATCCTCTTTTAGGGCAGACAACTAATAAATATTTTTCAGAATCTATAGTCTGGGAGGATCTATCTGATGTAAAACCACCATGGTAAATGTGCTGTTTGGTCAGAGAGATCTGACCTGTCTGTATGATGTGGTTGTTGTGTCAGTGTTGTGTCCAGACGTGGGTAGAGAATAGATTTTGACACATGGCCCATACTTTGATTGCAGAGCTGCGAGTTTCTGTTGTCAACCAAGCAGTGTCTATTCAGTTGGTGACTTACTCGAGTGTATCTGTGCAGTACTTGTGACAGAGACCACCATTATTGCCCGCCAGCACGGAGAGGTGGGATCATCAGTTTTCAGCACCAGAGCTGCAACGACAAGATGAGTGAGCCTCTGGTCTGCTGGACATTCACCAACCACGTTTAGTTACTAATACCCTCATAAAAATTCCCACCATTTTCTGGACACTGTGTAGTCAATATAGACAGGTGTGATGAGGCCACCCCAACAGCACAAACAGTAACTATCCTCCCAAGTAGATGACTACTAGAACATTTTAATAAAACTAACTAGTATAGTACATATATATGTACACTATTGCATTTATGATATAATATTCCATGCATTTCTTTCATAATCTCTAAATCTTTTTAAGTTCTGGTCAACCTAAAAAATTGATCCAGAACAAAATAAATGTAATATAATTTTATCAAAAAATTTACACTATTGAGTTAGTTCAGTGTGTTGTAATATTTATTAATATTATTAGTCTTGTTAAATATCTGTGGGTATATCTATAACCTATTACACCACACTACATAGCATAACCCTAGACACTTTACGTAGCCACATTCATTAAAAAAAAAATTAAGTGTGAGGTCGTAGTGGTAGCAAGAAAGGCCTTCTGACAATTCTCAACTATATTTTATCTCAGGAGCCTTCACAGCTGGCCTCATACAATTACATTTAGTAATATCAACATCATACAATACCATCAAACACCACTACACCATATCGTCTTCCCACACAGATTATCTCTAATAATCTCACAGGAATGGCCCGGCGAAAGCTATTATCTCATTAACGCCTGTGTTTCCGCACACCTCAGACGGCTCTCTCATACAGACAATATTGGCTTAATATTTATCCTCGTACGAGACCGTATTGTGTCAAACGAGGATCGTCTCCTATCAAAAGTGGCCGGCGACTCAAAGGACTTTAAGAGATAAACGTATTACCGCTGACCGGTGATAATGACTGGGTATTGTTACGATAATACCACAGTTCACCTGGCGGAATGTAAATACGTCTGGGGGGTGGTCACACAAAAAATGAATGTAATGGCAATAAACATGCCAATTAATAGGACGATGAGTGAGAAAAATGAAGAAATGAGGTGATACTGCCGGAGTGGATGAGAGTTGAAAAAATTGCACGACTGATTTCGTCACACTTACTTATGTTATGAGTTCACGTCATACTAAAAAGGTCGAAAACAGCCGACTTCAAATATTACAGCGAACAATGTTGTCTTCAAGACACCTAGCAATTTGCGCACATTTGACTCATTGTGTGTTACGATGTTTTTTGCGCGGCAAATAGGACATTTTGTTTGAAAAGTATTTGTTGCACAGAAGAGCATCCGTATGCATATATTTGGGTTGGTATGTAATGACGTGCTTTTGTTTTGAGTAGAGACGAGATTAATTGCCGTGCTGTGTGTGTATGGAACGGACGTGTCTCATTGTCGTTCTGTTTCATTCTATTGTGTGGATAATGTAGAAGGATTTTATATGTCGGGAAAGTGTCTTCAGAAATGTACAACAATATTACCTCAGAAGTTTTAAAGATATATTATAATTTTATGTTCATGGACTTGCTTGCTAATGAGCAGGTGGCGGATAATCATAATCGTGCATGAAGATTCTAACGTGGAACGATGCACTTAAAGAAATATGCCTCTTTTTGTAAAAGGTAAAATGTCTATAGACTGCGTATAAAGTTCGTGAGCCATGTGAAAGTGAGAGATAGCAGAACATATTGGTGGATTCACTGGGCTGTGTGGGATTCTATCCTGGTCAACATAATCGCCATCTTTGTCCTTCTAACCTCTCTCACGTTGCACAATCAGTGCCACCTTTCTTGGCTGAGTAACCGTGAAAACTTACCCACTGTTAATTCTCGGATTAACCTTATGAAAGGGTGTCTCTTTAAAAAAAACTGTACCGTGAATTAAACTGTTTGTTCACAAGAAATAGAATTAAGGGTCTCACTAATTTATTTGACCATGTTCTTTATGATACAAAATGTTCTCTACCGAATAAATATTCATGAAAAAATTAGTTGATCTATAATTTTTTTTAATGTGCATATGCATGGTAAACTAGAATTTATTCCTCTTATTAAATAACGGGTACATGAAGGCATACTAAAAGCCAAAGGGGTACGGGAAGGTTTACTAAAAGATAAAGGGGTATGGGAAGGTTTACTAAAAGACAAAGGGGTACGGGAAGGTTTACTAAAAGCCAAGGGGTACAGGAAGGGTTAATAAATACAAGGGGTACTCGAAGGTTTACATTTTTTTGAATTTTTCCTTCCTCGACACAGCTAAGTGATTTTTCACGCATTTTATTAGTGTAGTTCATTCCTGTCTTCGTTTCGTTGATTATTTACTTTCTTGTTTCGACATGTCTTTCTGGTTTCACGATTTTCTTGCATTATTACTGTTATCGTTTCGCTCATCACCGTGGTTTCATCTGCTTGTATCGCTCATTTGACGTTTTCCTCATCATCACAGATCTTTGTAGTACCTATATGTAGTTCTTGTCCTTGTCACCTGTTCGTAACTGTGGCTGACGAAGGATAAAACCTGCAACGTCACTTGTCTCATGTGTACCGTTTACTTGTAAAACTGATTTCATACCATATTATTTTTTAATTTATTTATTTGAAGGTTTACTAAAAGCGAAAAGGGTACGGCAAGGTTAATTAAAAGTCATAGGGGCACGTGAAGGTTAACTAAAAGCCAAGGGGGTACGAGGTCTGACAAAGATGGAACCCGTACAGCAGACAAAGGAAAAGAAGACTGACTAACCACGACTATTATTGTCCGGTTTCCTTCAGTGCAAAATCTAAGTCCCCCCCCCCCCCCCCCCCCCCCCCCCCCCCCCCACAGCAAAAAAAGACACAAAAAGTTACCATTAAAAGGCCTCCACAATTTATTAGACCAGCGCATTTTACAGTTACTGTATCTATTTTTTTTTTTTTTTGGTTGGTTGGTTTATATGCGGTTAATGCCTCAGGCTGTTTCCTTTATGTGCAAGGACTACGCGGTTAATGTCTCAGGCTGATTCCTTCAGGTGCAAGGCCTACGCGGTTAATGTCTCATGAAAAATGTTTGGTACGTGTTTTTAACTTGGGTATTTGCTTTTCCAAGAGTCAGTGAAGCACTGATTTTGTTATTGAGTAAGTGGATGTGTGGATGTGTAGGTTCTTAGATGATGGTGTGATTAAGTGTTTGTATTATTGAGTGCTTGAGGAAATGCGCGAGTATTGATGTGTATGTATATGAGCGAGTGCGTTGATAATCGTATTTGGGTAGGTTGCATTGTAGGTGGCTGAGTGAATGTGGGAGTGGGTATGATGGTAAACTGAGTGAACGGGTGTGCGTAAGTTGAAATTAATTGAATAGGTGAGTGGATAGGCTGAAACTGAGTGAATTGGTTAGTGTATCTGATAAAATTGAGTGAATGTGTGACTAGGTAAGTTGAAATTGAGTGAATGTGTGAGTAGGTAAATTGAATATGAGTGAATGTGTGAGTAAGTAAGTTGAAATTGAGTGAGCGTGTCAGTAGATCCGTTGAAATTGAGTGAATGTGTGAGTAGGTAAGTTTAAATTGAGGGAATGTGTGAGTAGGTAAGTTGAAATTGCGTGTATATGTGAGCGGACATGTTGAAAATGAGTAAAATGGCGAGTGAGTAAATTAAAGCCGAGTAGGCTCTTAGTAGGTGGAAGACTGTGGGACTGAGTGAATTAGTGACCTCGTACATGAGTATATAACTGTGTATGTGGGTGGGTATGTGGTTATATGAGTTGGTGAGTGAGTGCGTGAATGGATGAAAGGTTGCACGAGTTGATGAGTGAGTGATTGTGTGATTGAGTCTTCTGTGTTCGATCTATAATAAAACCACATCCGTTTATCTGTGAGAAGATTGGTGGTCTGTCTCAGCCGTACCTAGTTGCCATACAGTTTCTCCGTCATCTTATTTAGTGAGTACCACACTGGCAATCTGCTCTTACCACGGAGCCGACATTCGTGGAGAACATATTCTAATGTTTGTTTGTCTTTCCAACATAGACACACATCTGTCTGCCCAATTTTAATTTGTTGGACAGATGGTATTTGAGTCTGCCGTGTCCGGTTCTCCGTCTGAAAATGTCGTTTAATCTCTTCTTGATAAAGAGTAGTAAGCTTCTGTGGCGAAATGCCCGTGCTTTTCATTTGTATGTGTTTTAGTTGTTTTCTTCTCTCCTGTGCCCGTCTCTACTCTCATAATTTACACGCTACGACTCAAGTTTCGTGTCGTTATTTTGATCACTGATCTGATTGGAGATAAAATTAACAACCCCATCTGGAACCAGGAAGATAACACTGCCCTACCTGTGTTAAACACAAACATGGGCGGGGACTATCTCTCGTACCAACCTTTGCCACCATAATTCATGTATTGATAATTGGGAGATCTGCGAATGTGTGAACAGGATTGTTGAAACACTCGACAGATTACTTTAGGTGTGGCATGAAGATTATGTAATACTTCAGGAAATAGACTCAGTGTTTGTCAACATTTATGATAACAATTTAAACTGAGGTTCTATCATGAGTTACAAACATGATTCATAGAAACAACCGTTAGCATTCATACCTTATATATTGGAGGATTTTCAATTAAACCCCATCGCGTGTGATTGTGCGGGATTTTCATGAGTGAGGTGGTGGAGAAGACATATACTAAAGATAGACGTTCGAATATGCTTGGACTAGATAAAATATAGTAAAATAAACTATTTCTGATTGGAGACTTTCACCCGCGGAGGAAGCTGGGAGCGGGGGCAAAAATGTCCCTATAATGTAGCACAATTTTAGACCCCGGCACTGTATTTCCATCTCGCCAAGAAGACATTTCAGACAGCCATAATAACGAATAGAAACAGGATTCCAGCATAAAGGACTGGACAAAGTATTCGAGGATCTTCTAATATTAGGCAGAAAGAAAACTCACTTTATACATACTGAAAGCCACGAGTCCTAGAAACCTGCATACAAAGAGATATTGGGATTATAATTAAAATAATACCCTGACTACCTGCAAGACGGTCTCTGAAAACCAGTGGCCCGACAATATTCGGAAGATATCCCTGTGCAAGAAGTCTGCAAATCCTCAACCGATACAGGGTCAGCTGTTCATTTTATCATTTTATATTTTGCAAATGACATGTTTACCTTGCTGGTGGTTGTACAGGTTCATTCGAGGGTGGCAACCTCAGCGTAAGAAAATGATAGATTCATGAACCATCACAGCAATCACTGTTGACGGCTTTGTGCCGGTTCTCTCACAGTGAACCAAAAGCAGACGTAGCCCTAGGCTCCAAGTGGAGCAGGGTGTGGATGACGATATTAGGATGTACAGAAATGCTATGTTAACCTCATTAAAAGTATATATATATATATATATATATATATATATATATATATATATATATATATATATATATACATTTATTTATTTATTTATTTATTTAAACATGTTTAAACAAGGCAACGGTCGTTTTTCGCTGTCCAACTACATGTTTTCATCAGGTTAATTGAGTTTAACGATGATTTGTCATCTACTCCACTGGGTTTAACATTGATGCTCAGGGAATGTAAAATTACTGGGAAAAATAGGGTCGGTGAAATTGACAGCGGGAAGGCGCCTGACTAGTTTCAGGAAATCGATACGTAGCAGAGACATATGGTACTTCTCAAAGGGTGTGATACCAGCTTCGTACGAGTCTGTGGATCAAGAGCTTGTGGTCTACGCAAGATGCCTACCTTCGACGAACTGTGGAGATCCTTGCCTTGATTTTCGGAGCTGTTACCCCTGCAACGCTGCCTGGGACGTGCCCTCACCACAGAAGGTGATGATTGACGGAGCAGTCAGCAAACCCTTTTTAACATCTAACCAGCTAAGTGATTTTAATCGGACCAGAATAAAAGAATTTGTACTGCCTAAAAACTAACCACTGTCACAAGAATTTTTGTTTGGAGAAAAAAAACTCCATATTTTCAATTTCTTAAACCCATTTGTTTATTTACTCCTGTTAAGCAATAATTGATTATTAAATTTATTATATGTAAATCCAAATTTATATTTGATTTAATTATTACCGAGTGAAGTGCACACGTAGGAATCAGTTATTTTAAACATATAATACAACATAGCTACTAAAGCAATATTTTACTGAATAAATAATTCAGTTGGGGCCTCAGAAACAAGCAAATATATCTTTATGCTCACAGAAGGGGCGGACAGATAATAAGTTCATGACAGCTTAGATGATCTCTGCGTAGTGTTTGATTTATGAAAATCCTACGAGGACTCCCTAAAATAGAAGCACCATCCTTCTATTTACAACTATACCAAGAGTAATCTTGAGCGAATGAAGATACCTTTGAAGACCCTCATTGAATACTCTAAATTCTGGTCAATGTTGGACCATCACTGCAGAAGAGGCAATCCCATGACAGCATCTTTCATATCAAATTCTGTAAAGTCTGCGTGGGTTTGAAAAAAAAAACAGGTGTGATGATACGGTTGTGCGATCTCAAATCCACTCCGGTAGGATCACTTTTTTTTCTTAATGTTTCTCTTCCTCCCACTCATCGCTATTATTTGGCATATGTTCATGGTCTTTCATGCATTATTTTACTCTCTATGCTGAATCTAGTGGGGGAAAGTCTCTAACACTCCACTCCCCTACGGAAGTATTTGCTATGGGACTGTCTTTATCTTGTTTACCACTCCTCAGACTTACTTACTTTCCGCCAGGTAAACTGGGGTATTATCGTAACAGTACCCAGTCATTATCACCGGTCAGCGGACGAGATTCTTATCATGAAAGGACGGTCTCGCCCGATCAACATCTTTAGAAGCCAATATTGTCTGTCTGAGATATCCATCTGAGGTGGGCAGATTACACAGGTGGTAGATGCGTTTATCGTTTCACGGGACCATCCCTGTGTGTGATTATCGCGATAATCTGTCTGGAGAGACAATATTTACTATAGGTAGCATCTGGACATCAAATGAATTCACAGATGGTGTTTATGAGTTGTGCACAAGATTCCGGCGGAAGTCTGACGCAACAATATGAAGAGGTCACGCCTGGATATTAAATTTAATAGTTTGAAACACGTGAGGGTATTTTTTTTTAATTTGAAGCACCCCTACCCACGTAGTGCTGAACGAGATTCGATTGAATTTGGTTGATTTGAGAGACAGGAATATACAATGTATCTCAATGGAAAATTAGGCGGAAACACAGCTGGAATTTGAACTGAGGATTGTGAGATATAATCTACCGAACTCAGAGACACAGAACAGACAGATTCGCAACTTCATACGAACAACTCCCAGAAAGCCAGAAAGGAAAAGAGACATTGGACTTAGAAATTCCACCACTATAAGTAACAGATCGAGTATTTGGCAACTTAAGAATTTACAAGTAAACCCGCATTTTTAATACAAGACTGGAAACTTAGAAATTTGATCACAAGTCATAGATGAATTAAACAGAAGTTTTCCAAGGCCAGGATTTCGCAGAACACCCGCTGTCAGAGGAATTAACTCTAATTTCCCAGACCAAGTCATAGATGAATTAAACAAAAGTTTTCCCAGGCCAAGGATTTTGCAGATGTCCGGCCTTAAGAGGAATTAACTCTAATTTCCAGACCTAAGGGATTTTGAAACTTCTAATACAGAGCGGTGTCTAGTCTAAATCGGTGCAAGGAGATTGTGTATTCCGAAAATTTTGGGTTCGTGGTTACAAGCCATCAGACGATTTGTTTTACTAACGCCGCTAGTGTAAGAAAAAAGCATCCACTCTAACCGCCTACAGTGGAAGAGAGTGTGGATATCGTAGATTTTATCAGATAGGTAATAGATGTTTATAGTCCTGTCTGAGCAGAGGTGATAGTCATGACAATGTGAAAGTAAGGGGTAAGAAAAAGTTTTATCACGAGCTGATCGTGTAAGAGAAAGGACAGTCTCTCGATAGAATAATTTATCTAATCAAGCCTATCTGGACGACGATATTTAAATCAGATGCACTTTCTCTCTATGTACGAAAATACAAGTTACATTGCACTCACATGCACACAATTCTGTGACAAATACGCACGAACGTGAAAACAAACTATCAATAACATATAATGGATAGGGGTTGACCGACACGATAACTAAAGTTTTAATAAAGTTTATTATCAATAGAAGATCACAACAATAAGCATATACATTACTAGATCATGGTTTACAGATAAAATTGCAAAAGAAGAAATTAATCAAATAGGTTCTTCCCCTCTGGTAAAGGAAAAGAAAAGACGATCCCAACAGAGGTTAATTAACCCAAAAGATCAAAAGTTCACAATAAGTTATGAAATAGTCAGTATGGGAAAAGAATAGGTTCCTAATGTAATCTATCCCGTGACTACTCAGATTAGTGAGATAAAAAAAGAAAGAAGAAACCACATAAGTATATGATGTTAACAAAAGACATAAGTTTCTTTCTCCGTTCATTCAATTCACACCCATTCAGTGGCCACTTTCAGACTGTTGCTTACCCCAGTAGTTGTCGCAGGCATTCCAAGGAAATACACTAATAAGTAATAAGACTATTTAGTGTCAAATTTAAGTTTTGCCAAATCCAGCCCCAGACTCGCCGTAGCTGCTGACTGCAAATTTCCCGGGAGTCGCTGGATACAATAAGTTATCTATGCCTTCAGTTGGTTGGAGTAAGGTTCATGCGTGGTGATCGCCGGCATAGGATGAATATAATATATATAGTTCCTATGTTGTTTAGCCTCTGGTGGCTGAGACGCTAGGTTAAGTTACACAAATGTTGCTGACAATATATTTCGCCACAGCTGGCTGATGAGGTTGATGTAAGTAAATCTGGTAATAGTTCTGGTCCAGTTAATATTATAATTTAATGGTTCTTTTCTGGTTTCTCTCGTGAAAATGAGGAAAATTGGACCACATAAGTCACAGCAAGAAGCTCATCAATATTAAATATCCATGGATGCTTATAATATTATAAGTTCGTATGATCATAAGTTCATATGGCCATAAAAAACCGGTAGTACTCAGGTTGATCAGCCTAGATTTCAGGAAAGAAAATATAAACATTTAACCAAATTATCAATATCAAATCTAACACGTGTTAGGACCTCTTCACTACTCCGTTATAAATTAGATTTAAAACACACGTGTCTAGCTTATCCTATCGTTTTTAACGCGTGATATGAACACTAGTAATTTAAAAAATTACATAAAATGGATAGAAGTAAATAATATATACCGTCAGTAGACAGTTATTTAATGTATGTACTTGTCAATTTAAAACATCTCTTACTGGGAAATAGCGATTATTTAATTAGCACAGAAAATCTCAGTGAATTATAATGAAAAGTTTAAACACACTAAATCACTTAAAGGCTAGTATTTAAATTACCGCAATAAGAAAAATGAAACACTCCACGATAATCTAATAATTTTCACTCTGTACGAGAAATCTAAGATATCGAGCTGTGACATATTATGGAAATAGTTTTCATCTATCTATTTCTTTATCTACACTTTTCTTTTCCCAAACTTTCACCTACGCCTGTTTCGATAACATAAACCATTCATACACTCAGAGATCTGTCTCTTTTTCTATTTAGCACGCATTTTATTTGTTGGTCGCTATTTCTTTGATGTATGTTCTCGAGCAGACCTATTAGCTACGTTGATCTGTAATTTATTCTTAACACCAGCGATTGAAACTCGTTGGATAGGATCAGATAGCGATCAAGAGAATATAATTTTTATTACCTCCCTTGTAATCCATTTCGCTAGTAAAGTAATTAAACACGGCAGATCGCCAGATCAGAGAACGGTCTCGCTCGATTTCGTACAATGACCACGTCTGCAGGGCGGTAAACAGTGTGATTTTACGATCGAAGACACCTCGCACGGTCTGGTCAATTACGTTATCCCTGATCTAAGAAAGAGTGTGAGTTCTGGTTTTCGGCTCTAGCGTGGAGAATGGCTTTGATTTACGCGAAAGCCGAAAGCTGAACGAAGAATTCTCCGTAGGTGCTAACATCTGGCAGAGAGTCTGGTTTTCGGTCTATAGTGGTCATTCCTTTGATTTCATATATATATATATATATATATATATATATATATATATATATATATATATATATATATATATATATATATATATATATATATATATATATATATATATATATATATGTATATATATGTATATATATATATATAATTTTATATATTGGAGACATAAAATGTAATATCACAGTAACAAAGGTTTTTAACAAATATATCACAGTTATGTTTTAGGCTGCAGACCAGACCAATTATTGAGGGAGGGGAGTCGTCATTGTCAACGTAAAAAGGACAGAGAGGTGCGTGCACGTGTATTGTGTTGTATTGTGTTGGGGGTGTGTGTTGGGTGGGTGGTATGGTTTTTTGGTTGGTGTACATAGTGGCAGAGAGATATTTTTTTGGTAGGGAGGTGTGTTGTATTGTGCGTGCGCATGTGGGTGTGGTATGGTTTTGGGGGTGGAAGAGAGAGAGATTAGATGTTGAGGGGAGATGTGGTGACATTGTCAGCATGCACCTGTCTCTTGATGTAGAAATAAGACAGGGCATTTCTGTGTTGTTCATATGTATATATGGCGGAGTTGTGTGTTCTGAACCCGACGTTTTTCCCGCCCTGTGCTTGTTGGGTGTTGAGGACTTCTATAAACGTGTTTTTGTCTATTTTGTTGTGGTGTTTGTTGAGACCTTTTGTCGTGGTCTTGTCGTAGTTGCCAAAACAGTGATACGTTTTGCTACAGAGGGAAATCATCCCTCTGCCTTCGTACTCTAATTTAAAAAGGCCCGGTGTCCGTTTGTGTATAATTTTTGCTCGTGACATTTTTGACAAACGAGTTGCGTCTTACCCTCACTAGCTACGAAAACGGAACGATGGTCGGGACACACTTCGGCGGGGAACCACTGGTCGTAGGAGCTATAAAATTCCTGGCGCATAGCGGGCTTAACAACGTCCGCTAGGTTATTAGCGCTAAGGGCCAAGTAAAGACTGTCGGTGTCTGTCTCGCACAACTGAAAATCTGATCTATCTACAAATTTATCTAAACAGTCATAATAAAATTCTAACATGCGCAGTTTGGCGTATTGATAAACAAAAAAGCTTATCTGCGCGGGTAGGTCCCAACTAATTGTATTTTTAACCATTTCTACTTCGAATAGGTCGTCAGTCACTAAAGTCATTTTTCTAAAGCGGGGGCAGTTTATTAATTTAGAAGTACCCTCTCCCGTCGTGTACGAGACATCTACATGCTTCGCCTTATTGGTCAACGTTTTACCATAGGCGGCGTTACCTAACAGTTTCAGGGTTTCGCTGGTTATTGCGTAGGCAGGATCTGTATCACCCTGGCGGCGCGCGTCTAAAACAGTGTCCTCAAACTGTCTATAACACGTCGTGGGCGTATATTCAATCACCTGGTAAATACAGGTGACTTCTAAGCCTTTGGCCAGGTACCAGCGAAGCAGAGGCGTCGCCAACAGAATTTTTTTACCCACATAACTCCCGATCAACGTCCTTCTGGGGGTAGTCAGGAGTTTATGTTTTTCTGCGTATTCCCGCATGAAAGGCCCAATATCATCTCTCGTGGCGTCAACGTTTTTAAAAATGAGCGTCATTTCCGAGAAATGCTCTTTCAGGGAGTCGGGGACATGAATGTCACACTCGACTAAACCAAACAAGGTCTCGTCTAGCACAGAGGCGAGAATCTGTTCTTCCGTTAGCGGGTACCGACATTTGGTATACGACGGTTTCAGGGTCGGGAAGGTGGCGCTCAGAAAGCGACCGATTTATCGATCGGTTTTCTTAAGTTTTGCCATTCACATTCCCACATTTTGACCAAGGTGACGTCGCACTCGTTCTTCAAATAGGCACCAATTTCCCGCGTCTTTTCGTACAACTCAGTCAAAGGTTTTTTATTGACTGGATTAACGTCACGACCGGTGGTTAGTGGGCAGTTAGGGTGGCCGTGGAACAGACAACCATGGAACTGGTAGATGGTGCGACAGTCTTTGTCCCACTGTAAAAGAATGACTTCCTCTGTAATGTTCTGACTGTTCTTCTTTGCATATATATTCTGTGTGTGTGATGATGATGATCTCTTGTCGCGAATGCGTGATATGGTATTACATCAAGGTGGACACCCAAGTTACAGTGTAGACTTGCATCACAGGACGTAATATACAAGTGGAAAGTATTACTCACATAAGAAGATGTAGATGTAGAATCAATGGACTCACAAGGTACATACCACATGTATAGAGTCAAGAATGTGAGTGAACAGCCGTGGATTTTTCCAGTATTTATTACATGACCACAACAACAGGAACGTAAACAACTTCATATGACAGTTACAGTACATAGTTGGCAAAACATCATCATATTGGGTATTTGAGTAGTAACATCAGCAACATCTTCAGTCAGCATATGAATACATTATGGGACGACAGTAGGCAAACGTTCTGGTTGTCTATCGCCACATACTCAGCAAAGGTAAATACCTCAATATCAATAGTGGTTCGATGCTAGAACCTTTTCTTGGCTAAGTTTTTTTCACAAGTCGTAAATTCATCAACTTTATGGAAGCAATGTTAGTTCACAAAAGTATATTTCCCTGCTAGGATGATCTCTGCATCATTGTCCGATAATAGGATTTACTTTTTTTTCTCTTGACAACGATCCATATAATGATGGGAATTCTAAATGGCTACCATCACAAATTTCGCTCACTCATGAGGGTAAATGATGAGCCGAAATTAAATCTTAATTCTGGACATAAATGTTCCCAATAGGTTCCCATACCGATCTACAATCAGTAGGGCTGCCTCCTGAAAAATACATGACATCTGTAGGACAATCTGTCATCTTCATCTGTATTTAATGATCCTAGAGGTGCGCTAATACGATTGCTTCCTCTAGGCCTAACAAACATAGTTCATCGAAACAAAGGGTCTGGCGTTACCTCGATTTAGGAACACATACATACGCCATTGCTTGGTGCTACCAAAGAACAACAGGATAATCTCACATACTATTATCACGTAGCGAGACATCGTTCTCCCTTATAAGAATTCACAGAGATCATTTTCAACTTTCCTAAATCGACCAGCCCAGGGAACACAGCCATCATCGGCGGCTTCGTCGAGACTTCTCACACCTTTCTAGGCAGAAACCAACACCTGCCCCAGAATTCGGCAGAGAAGAATATAGTCCGACTTAAACATACGAAGATATACAATATAAAACTGAATCTTCTTGTACTAGACAAGTAATACATATAAATTCAGGCCATAAACATATCGAACAAGATTAATCTATTTTCTGGCCATACCAAATGAGAAATGACAAATGCCGTATTAATCCGCCAAGTCAATATTCAAGAGAGACCACTCATATAATCAAAAGTATAAATCAATCATAGATTATTCAGCTTTACAAAGGAATGCATTTTCGTACACAAATAAATACAAATATATATTTTCCATATTAAATAGACATCCTAAATGAATTGTATGCCTCTCTGAAGTAATCCGTGCGTCCCATAAGGATATGAGCGCAACAGATTACCACACCCCCCGGGGAAAAAAATGGTACATTTTTTTTTTTGAAATACATCCAGGAGCAACATACAATAGGCTCACAACGCACGAATAACAATGCGCAGATGATAAGCATTCCAAACAAATGTAACGCCCAATGTAAGGCTAAGTCGTCCTATGGTACGACAAGTGAGAATATATCTCAGGATCCAGAGAAAGTTTTTCTCTGAGTATAAATATTTCCAGAGAGGTGTCACCAACGCATACTACAATACTGGCAATGCCACAATTTCTGCAATAATTTATCCAAAAATCTTTCATCTTAGGTATATTAAAATCATGATTCCAAAGAAGAAGAACATCAAAAGATCAGCGGTGAATATACATCAATGAACCGCTAAGTAGTGATACAATCAATATATATGACATATCACATATGTGTACACATTTTAGTATAGAAAAAGTGTAGTAGAGTTAGATCAGGATCTAACGGTTAGGTGGAATCATGTGGGCATCTAGATAAGATATCTGCCATCACATTTTCTGATCCACGGATAGCTCGCACCGAAAAATGAAAAGGCTGAAGAGCAATCGCGTATCGCGTTGATCTCGCGCTCTTCAGATTTTTACTCTGAATAGCCGTAAGAGCTTTCTGGTCAGTTTCCACAATGAAATGCGCGCCAAGAAGAAATCTTTGAAGTTTAAAGATTGACCAAACCATAGCCAATAATTCACGGTCTAGGACCGAGTAATTCTTCTCTGTGGCATTTAGTTTTCGAGAAATATACATCACAGGATGCAGAGTTCCAGAGTACTCTTGCATTAGTGCTGCTCCAATCCCTGTGGATGAAGCGTCACTACGAAGAACAAATGTCTTATCCTTAGTAGGTAACACCAAGATAGGTGAAGTAGAAAACATAGTTTTAACCTTATCTAAAGAGGATTGACATTCTTGAGTCCAATGGACTATATTAGGAGACCCTTTCTTTAGCAAGGAAGAAAGAGGTGACATGATCGAGGACAGATTCGGAAGGAATTGTCCATAAAATTGTATTAGACCTAAGAGACTTCGTACTTGCTTTTTAGTCTTCGGAATAGAAATGTTAAGTATCTTACTTGTATTATGGTCCTCTGTTTTTAGGAAACCATGACCAACACGATGACCTAAGAAAGATATCTCGCTAAAACCAATACAGGCTTTAGATGGTTTCGCTGTCAGGTTATGCTCGCGTAAGATAGACAATAGTTCATTTAACCCGTTATAGTAATCTTCTCAAGTATCACTGAAAAGGCAGATGTCATCAAGATATGCAATGACATCTGAGCGATGAGATAGGATTCGACGCATCATGCGTACGAATGTTGCAGGGGCGTTCATAAGGCCGAAAGGCATGAAATTCCATTGGAATAGACCCCTAGGTGTCGAAAAAGCAGTAAGCGGTTTGGCGTGTTCGGATAGTGGAACTTGCCAATATCCCTTAGACAAATCAAGTTTAGTGAAGAAATGAGATTTCGTTAGTCTTGTAAGTAGCTCTTCTAGTAAAGGCATAGGTTCAGCATCAAATTTCGTCACTTGGTTCAATTTGCGATAATCAACACAAAGACGTATGTTATTGTCTTTTTTCCGTACAATAACCATCGGCGAAGAATATGCTGATGTGGATGGTTCAATTATTTTTAAATCTATCATCTCATCCAACTCTTTCTCAACCTGTGCTTGAAAATGTATTGGGATAGGAGACTCTTATAGGATTATGGTCAGTAAGAATAATGTCATGTTCAATGACATCAGTTTGACCAGGAATGTCAGTAAGGACATCCTGAAATTGATGTAACATAGTAGAAACTTGTTTCTGTTCTCCTAGAGATAATTCGGGAGAAACCGTAACATCTTTCCATGATTCATTAGAATGAAGAGGAATCATCGGAAAAGGAAGATTCACATCCGAGAAACTCGTTTCATCATCCTGTATTACTGACAGCGATGAGTAATGCCCGTGTTGGACTGGAGAATCGTCCGTTGCCTGGAAAACAGGTTGTAAATAATCCGGACGTTCATGGAATTCCGTAAGCATGTTGATATGGAATGTTTTATGCTTCCCGTCAATATCGACGATATAGTCAACATCGGAAACTTTTGATATTACATCGTACGGACCTTTCCGAGAAATAAGAAGTCTGTTTTCCCTACAAGGTAGCAAGACAAATGCTTTGTCACCTGGACAAAGTTGTCGCAAGCATCTCTTTTTATTGGCAAATTGCCTTGCCTTCAGTTTCGCAAATTCAGAAGAAGCAGTTGCCAATTTGCTTGCTTCAATAATCTTGTGTCTAAGCGCAATGACATATTCGTAAGAGGATTTTGTGTCATCGACAATATTATCAGCAGTTATAAGGTCATGAACTAAGGGCATAGGACCTCGCGGTTTCGCGCCAAAGACAAGTTCAAAGGGAGAAAATCCTTTATGTTCGTTGGCGACCTCTCTGTATGCAAAGAGAGCCGCGGGTAAAACCCTATCTCAATCCTGAGGATGATCTTCAGTTATCTTACCTAGTAGGTTTTTCAGAGCTCTATTCAGACGTTCTACCATCCCATTGAACATAGGATGATAAATACTACTCAGCGATCTCTCTATCTTAAGAGTCGACATTACTTGAGACATGGTATCCGATATGAGTTGGGTACCATGGTCTGATAATATTTCTGCTGGAAATCTCTCAGACGAGAAAATATTAGCCAAAGAGCATCTGCAATATCGGCAGTAGTTATGCTCTTTAGAGGAACAGCCTCTGGCCAACGTGTGCACATGTCAACACACGTTAAGATAAATTGGTGTCCTCTAGCAGACTTTATTTTAAATGGACCAATGATATCTATCGCCATTTTTTGAAATGGTCGAATTGGAATATCTGCAGCCTGAATAGGCGCAGCATAGCGTGGACCTTTGGATTTAACTTCTTGACATACCCTACAAGATCGACAATAGATTCGTATGTCCCTGTTCACAAAAGGCCAATAGAAAGACGCAAGAACTCTAGACTTAATACGTGAAAAACCCATATGCCCAGCACACTGAGAATCATGAGCGTGCTGTACGATTTTAACTCTCATATTTTTGGGCACAAGAATTTGAGAATGAATGGACTTAGCGGAGTCTTGTACCATACGTACAAGTACGCCATTCTTCATCGTAATCCAAGATTTGCGATTTGAATCTTTATCTGGATCACCTTTTGTTGCGAGCGTAAAGAATTTTTTTTAAAGTAGGATCATCTTCCTGCTTTTTTATGAACGAGTCACGAGAAATTTCCAAGGGATCATCATGGATCTGCGCATCATTATCTTCAGAAGGCGAAGATTGCGGCATGTTAAGAGCTTGAGCCCTAGTGACTACTGCATTAGCAGATTGCATATTATCATTTTCCCAATCAGAAATTTGTTGTGGAGTGCATTCTTTCACTCCATGAATGCGACCGATAATGAGATCAGCGTTCGGATTCGGCAGAAGACATGCTTGCACATCTCCTTTAAAGAAAGGAGTAGCAATATTGATAATGGCAGTAGAGTACTTCTCCAATGTGCCACCAAATGTTACGCATTTGACTACATTGCCTGTGGCTCGAGAAGGATTTACGAGTGACTGCCTCACTCCAATGGTAGTGCACCCCGAATCGAAAAGAATTGAGACCGGAGTACCATCTACTAGACCTCTATTCAAGACAAGAGCACCTCTTCCATCATGCGCGACTGACGCAGGAAGAGCAGGAAGAGGATGACCACAGCTTAAAGTAGAAACTGTGGTTGGATCGAATAATGTTTTGCATTGGGAACATTGAGATGCTCTGCCAAAATCGAAAGCAGAACATCCTACATTATTAGAGTCTTTCATACCATTATTTTGATTACCGGCTTCATTGAACTCTTGTTGTGCAGAGTTAGCCTGGTAATGAGATTTACCATGTCTTTTGTGTTGTGATCTACCTCGGTTATAATTGCCTCTGTAATTATTATTACCTCTGTTATAACCCCTATTTGGGTTTGAATCATAATATTCATGATCGTAATCATCATACTCATTATAATGAGTATCCTGTAATGTTGGTTTTGTTGTTTCCATGAAGAACTTGGGTAGTTCCTATAGTTACTCCCTTTGCGGAAATTTCTATAATTATGGGCACCCCTGTATCGAGGACTGTCAGCCCGATTCCAGGTCTTCAAAGAAGAACCCTGATTTGAGTGGTTACCTTGGTTTTGATAACTATTCCAATTAACCTTTTTGTGAGATTTATCTTGAGCTCCTTGGGACTTGTGTGAGTAATTGTTATTGTATTGTGTTGCTGAAGCAACTGGCATACCCTCTTTAATGTTAGTGTTGCTCAGAATCATGTCAGGGTGTGCCGTGACATATTGGTCACAATATTCTTCCATTTGTTTTAATGTACTTGGTTTACGCTCATGTAAAAATTCTAGGAATGGTTTATTCACCGAAGACATGATCTTGTCTCTGAGTAATAAATCCGTAAGAGCCTCAAATGTTTTCTGTGTTTTGTATAATTCAATCCAACGTGAAAGTGTAAGTCGTGCTTTTGAAATGAATTCAGAGAATTCCACACCTGTCTCAGGTCTCATTGTTTTAAACAAAAGACGGTAACCCTCCTCTAACAGCTGATATTTCCTTATCAAGGCCGACCTGATAACATCCTAGTTATCCTTGTCGGCCTCTTCAACCAAACTTAACTTAATCAGAGAATCCCCTTTTAGATTTTCAGACAACTGATTTACATACTGTGATTTATCCACATTATGAGCTCGACATGCACGTTCAAATCTATCAAGCCAGAATGTTATATCGTCACTGGCGGAGTTGAACGCTGGTACCTTGACCTTGTAAGTAAAGGGTTTACCATTACTACTAGGTGCTTGATTAACATTACTCATATTAGTTAACCTTAATTTCTCTAACTCAAATTCATGTTCTCTTATTGCTTTTCTCTCCTCAGCTTCTCTGTCCAATCTTTTCTGTTCAGCTTCTCTGTCTATTCTTTTTTGTTCTGCCTCAAATCTCCTTTCCTCCACATGCATTGCAATTTCTTTTGTTCAGCAGCAGCATCAGCTTCTCTGTCTAGTCTTTTTTGTTCAGCATCAGCAGCAGCTTTTCTCTCCTCAGCAGCAGCTTCTAATTTTTTTTTTCTTCTATTTGAAGTTTTTTCTCCTCAGCAGCAGCTTTTCTCTCCTCAGCAGCAGCTTTTTTCTCCTCAGCAGCAGCTTTTCTCTCCTCAGCTTGCATCTGCAATCTGAAATTCTCAGCATCTATCTTCTTTTGTTCAACTTCTGCTTTCCATTTATTCTCATCTTTTTGTTTTTTCTCTTCTGATTTTAATGCAATAGCAAATTGAGCAGTTACCCATTCTTCTAACTCTTTCCCAGTCTTATCAAGGGATTTCCCTTGTGCAATAAAGTAATCTAAACTAGACATCTTGTCTAATGAGATCAGTAACCTGAAATAATAAAATAATTACCCTATTCCACTTCAATGGGAGGCAAGTCTGTACTATAGACTTGTATAGTCACTTCACTCTATTTTACTCTCTTAGTATTATTCAAAGACCTTGTACCAACCTCACTGGGAAGAAGTCTCTAAATAAGTATCACTTTACCACAACACTGTGTGAAACAAGTCTCTAATAAAGAGCTTGTATAATCACCTTTATAATCTAAGTACTCTATAGTATCAATAGTGTATGATTATATATATATTTCCAAGTAATGCAACCACAAGTTTATAATAAGTTGAATAATCAGCTCACAATCACAATCTCTGTGTGAGACAAACCTTATATGGTTATCTTGTTTGTAATGAAACAAATAATTACTTGAGTACCTGTGGAAAATAATATCTTTCTATCCCAATCACTGTGGGAGACAAGCCTTACAAAGGTCTTGTATACTTTCTTGTATAACAATAATAATAATAAAGTACTGGTCTGTACTATAACATAAGTGGACTCAAAAATACCTCATATATCATATGTCAACTAAAGACATTAACTAGAACAAACAAGAAAAGACAATATGAAAACAATTGCAGAAATTAAATAATTTAACTAGGAGAACTAAAGAGAATAATCACAGAACCTGTGATAATAACTGCAATGAAATCAACAAGACAAATAACGCCACAGTGTATAAACATATATATGTGTATAAGTAGTGTATAAGAACTAAACGATAGGAAAGAGTAGACCAACAAATTATACAAACAAATCAAACAAAAAATAAAGAACAGAAAAAATATCACAAAAACAACGATGAGCACGGTCGTTACAGCTAACAAAAAATAGCAACAGATTGTTGCCAACAAATTTCCAATTAAGAAAATTTGTACCTATAGAACCCTAGTACAAGACCAATATCACTCGGTATATCTTATACTAGTCACCTCCCATCCAGGCCCGCAGACATATAAACAACTATACATATAAACAAATAACATGTAACATAAATATAAATACATATCATGTTCATAAGTAAAGAGTGTTGAAGATGGCTTGGTTGTAATATGTAACGTATGGTTTACAACACAGTCACTGGTTACTTTTATTACAACTGTTTTTTTTTAATATTAAATAGTCATTTCCAATACTTGTTCACAGCAATGATGTTCCATCGATGAAAAATGTATAGTACTGTTCTTGCTTCAAAATTATGGCGATGGTATAATCGGTTTCCTGTTCTTCAAAGTACCAGTAATGAGAACGTTTATGAACTTGATCTTTTAAATGTAATAGGCTGTTAATACTGCAATTTGATGGGTAACAGCGGGTACTTTACAATCTCATGATAATGACGTCTGTGTAGCTTCTCACCTTGATAACCCACGTAATTGGCACCACTGTAAAAGAAGGATTCCCTCTGTAATGTTCTGACTGTTCTTCTTTGCATATATATTATGCGTGTGATGATGATGATGATCTCTTGTCGCGAATGCGTGATATGGTATTACATCAAGGTGGACACCCAAGTTACAGTGTAGACTTGCATCACAGGACGTAATATACAAGTGGAAAGTATTCCTCACATAAGAAGATGTAGATGTAGAATCAATGGACTCACAAGGTACATACCACATGTATAGAGTCAAGAATGTGAGTGAACAGCCATGGATTTTTCCAGTATTTATTACATGACCACAGCAACAGGAACGTAAACAACTTCATATGACAGTTACAGTACATAGTTGGCAAAACATCATCATATTGGGTATTTGAGTAGTAACATCAGCAACATCTTCAGTCAGCATATGAATACATTATGGGACGACAGTAGGCAAACGTTCTGGTTGTCTATCGCCACATACTCAGCAAAGGTAAATACCTCAATATCAATAGTGGTTCGATGCTAGAACCTTTTCTTGGCTAAGTTTTTTCACAAGTCGTAAATTCATCAACTTTATGGAAGCAATGTTAGTTCACAAAAGTATATTTCCCTGCTAGGATGATCTCTGCATCATTGTCCGATAATAGGATTTACTTTTTTTTCTCTTGACAACGATCCATATAATGATGGGAATTCTAAATGGCTACCATCACAAATTTCGCTCACTCATGAGGGTAAATGATGAGCCGAAATTAAATCTTAATTCTGGACATAAATGTTCCCAATAGGTTCCCATACCGATCTACAATCAGTAGGGCTGCCTCCTGAAAAATACATGACATCTGTAGGACAATCTGTCATCTTCATCTGTATTTAATGATCCTAGAGGTGCGCTAATACGATTGCTTCCTCTAGGCCTAACAAACATAGTTCATCGAAACAAAGGGTCTGGCGTTACCTCGATTTAGGAATACATACATACGCCATTGCTTGGCGCTACCAAAGAACAACAAGTTAATCTCACATACTATTATCACGTAGCGAGACATCGTTCTCCCTTATAAGAATTCACAGAGATCATTTTCAACTTTCCTAAATCGACCAGCCCAGGGAACACAGCCATCATCGGCGGCTTCGTCGAGACTTCTCACACCTTTCTAGGCAGAAACCAACACCTGCCCCAGAATTCGGCAGAGAAGAATATAGTCCGACTTAAACATACGAAGATATACAATATAAAACTGAATCTTCTTGTACTAGACAAGTAATACATATAAATTCAGGCCATAAACATATCGAACAAGATTAATCTATTTTCTGGCCATACCAAATGAGAAATGACAAATGCCGTATTAATCCGCCAAGTCAATATTCAAGAGAGACCACTCATATAATCAAAAGTATAAATCAATCATAGATTATTCAGCTTTACAAAGGAATGCATTTTCGTACACAAATAAATACAAATATATATTTTCCATATTAAATAGACATCCTAAATGAATTGTATGCCTCTCTGAAGTAATCCGTGCGTCCCATAAGGATATGAGCGCAACAGATTACCACACCCCCCGGGGAAAAAAATGGTACATTTTTTTTTTAAATACATCCAGGAGCAACATACAATAGGCTCACAACGCACGAATAACAATGCGCAGATGATAAGCATTCCAAACAAATGTAACGCCCAATGTAAGGCTAAGTCGTCCTATGGTACGACAAGTGAGAATATATCTCAGGATCCAGAGAAAGTTTTTCTCTGAGTATAAATATTTCCAGAGAGGTGTCACCAACGCATACTACAATACTGGCAATGCCACAATTTCTGCAATAATTTATCCAAAAATCTTTCATCTTAGGTATATTAAAATCATGATTCCAAAGAAGAAGAACATCAAAAGATCAGCGGTGAATATACATCAATGAACCGCTAAGTAGTGATACAATCAATATATATGACATATCACATATGTGTACACATTTTAGTATAGAAAAAGTGTAGTAGAGTTAGATCAGGATCTAACGGTTAGGTGGAATCATGTGGGCATCTAGATAAGATATCTGCCATCACATTTTCTGATCCACGGATAGCTCGCACCGAAAAATGAAAAGGCTGAAGAGCAATCGCGTATCGCGTTGATCTCGCGCTCTTCAGATTTTTACTCTGAATAGCCGTAAGAGCTTTCTGGTCAGTTTCCACAATGAAATGCGCGCCAAGAAGAAATCTTTGAAGTTTAAAGATTGACCAAACCATAGCCAATAATTCACGGTCTAGGACCGAGTAATTCTTCTCTGTGGCATTTAGTTTTCGAGAAATATACATCACAGGATGCAGAGTTCCAGAGTACTCTTGCATTAGTGCTGCTCCAATCCCTGTGGATGAAGCGTCACTACGAAGAACAAATGTCTTATCCTTAGTAGGTAACACCAAGATAGGTGAAGTAGAAAACATAGTTTTAACCTTATCTAAAGAGGATTGACA
This sequence comes from Oreohelix idahoensis, assembly GCA_024509875.1. Lineage (NCBI taxonomy): Eukaryota > Metazoa > Mollusca > Gastropoda > Stylommatophora > Oreohelicidae > Oreohelix > Oreohelix idahoensis. The sequence continues at coordinate 50,252 of JAMPIV010002337.1, forward strand.
TTCTTGAGTCCAATGGACTATATTAGGAGACCCTTTCTTTAGCAAGGAAGAAAGAGGTGACATGATCGAGGACAGATTCGGAAGGAATTGTCCATAAAATTGTATTAGACCTAAGAGACTTCGTACTTGCTTTTTAGTCTTCGGAATAGAAATGTTAAGTATCTTACTTGTATTATGGTCCTCTGTTTTTAGGAAACCATGACCAACACGATGACCTAAGAAAGATATCTCGCTAAAACCAATACAGGCTTTAGATGGTTTCGCTGTCAGGTTATGCTCGCGTAAGATAGACAATAGTTCATTTAACCCGTTATAGTAATCTTCTCAAGTATCACTGAAAAGGCAGATGTCATCAAGATATGCAATGACATCTGAGCGATGAGATAGGATTCGACGCATCATGCGTACGAATGTTGCAGGGGCGTTCATAAGGCCGAAAGGCATGAAATTCCATTGGAATAGACCCCTAGGTGTCGAAAAAGCAGTAAGCGGTTTGGCGTGTTCGGATAGTGGAACTTGCCAATATCCCTTAGACAAATCAAGTTTAGTGAAGAAATGAGATTTCGTTAGTCTTGTAAGTAGCTCTTCTAGTAAAGGCATAGGTTCAGCATCAAATTTCGTCACTTGGTTCAATTTGCGATAATCAACACAAAGACGTATGTTATTGTCTTTTTTCCGTACAATAACCATCGGCGAAGAATATGCTGATGTGGATGGTTCAATTATTTTTAAATCTATCATCTCATCCAACTCTTTCTCAACCTGTGCTTGAAAATGTATTGGGATAGGAGACTCTTATAGGATTATGGTCAGTAAGAATAATGTCATGTTCAATGACATCAGTTTGACCAGGAATGTCAGTAAGGACATCCTGAAATTGATGTAACATAGTAGAAACTTGTTTCTGTTCTCCTAGAGATAATTCGGGAGAAACCGTAACATCTTTCCATGATTCATTAGAATGAAGAGGAATCATCGGAAAAGGAAGATTCACATCCGAGAAACTCGTTTCATCATCCTGTATTACTGACAGCGATGAGTAATGCCCGTGTTGGACTGGAGAATCGTCCGTTGCCTGGAAAACAGGTTGTAAATAATCCGGACGTTCATGGAATTCCGTAAGCATGTTGATATGGAATGTTTTATGCTTCCCGTCAATATCGACGATATAGTCAACATCGGAAACTTTTGATATTACATCGTACGGACCTTTCCGAGAAATAAGAAGTCTGTTTTCCCTACAAGGTAGCAAGACAAATGCTTTGTCACCTGGACAAAGTTGTCGCAAGCATCTCTTTTTATTGGCAAATTGCCTTGCCTTCAGTTTCGCAAATTCAGAAGAAGCAGTTGCCAATTTGCTTGCTTCAATAATCTTGTGTCTAAGCGCAATGACATATTCGTAAGAGGATTTTGTGTCATCGACAATATTATCAGCAGTTATAAGGTCATGAACTAAGGGCATAGGACCTCGCGGTTTCGCGCCAAAGACAAGTTCAAAGGGAGAAAATCCTTTATGTTCGTTGGCGACCTCTCTGTATGCAAAGAGAGCCGCGGGTAAAACCCTATCTCAATCCTGAGGATGATATTCAGTTATCTTACCTAGTAGGTTTTTCAGAGCTCTATTCAGACGTTCTACCATCCCATTGAACATAGGATGATAAATACTACTCAGCGATCTCTCTATCTTAAGAGTCGACATTACTTGAGACATGGTATCCGATATGAGTTGGGTACCATGGTCTGATAATATTTCTGCTGGAAATCTCAGACGAGAAAATATTAGCCAAAGAGCATCTGCAATATCGGCAGTAGTTATGCTCTTTAGAGGAACAGCCTCTGGCCAACGTGTGCACATGTCAACACACGTTAAGATAAATTGGTGTCCTCTAGCAGACTTTATTTTAAATGGACCAATGATATCTATCGCCATTTTTTGAAATGGTCGAATTGGAATATCTGCAGCCTGAATAGGCGCAGCATAGCGTGGACCTTTGGATTTAACTTCTTGACATACCCTACAAGATCGACAATAGATTCGTATGTCCCTGTTCACAAAAGGCCAATAGAAAGACGCAAGAACTCTAGACTTAATACGTGAAAAACCCATATGCCCAGCACACTGAGAATCATGAGCGTGCTGTACGATTTTAACTCTCATATTTTTGGGCACAAGAATTTGAGAATGAATGGACTTAGCGGAGTCTTGTACCATACGTACAAGTACGCCATTCTTCATCGTAATCCAAGATTTGCGATTTGAATCTTTATCTGGATCACCTTTTGTTGCTAGCGTAAAGAATTTTTTTTAAAGTAGGATCATCTTCCTGCTTTTTTATGAACGAGTCACGAGAAATTTCCAAGGGATCATCATGGATCTGCGCATCATTATCTTCAGAAGGCGAAGATTGCGGCATGTTAAGAGCTTGAGCCCTAGTGACTACTGCATTAGCAGATTGCATATTATCATTTTCCCAATCAGAAATTTGTTGTGGAGTGCATTCTTTCACTCCATGAATGCGACCGATGATGAGATCAGCGTTCGGATTCGGCAGAAGACATGCTTGCACATCTCCTTTAAAGAAAGGAGTAGCAATATTGATAATGGCAGTAGAGTACTTCTCCAATGTGCCACCAAATGTTACGCATTTGACTACATTGCCTGTGGCTCGAGAAGGATTTACGAGTGACTGCCTCACTCCAATGGTAGTGCACCCCGAATCGAAAAGAATTGATACCGGAGTACCATCTACTAGACCTCTATTCAAGACAAGAGCACCTCTTCCATCATGCGCGACTGACGCAGGAAGGGCGGGAAGCGGATGACCACAGCTTAAAGTAGAAACTGTGGTTGGATCGAATAATGTTTTGCATTGGGAACATTGAGATGCTCTACCAAAATCGAAAGCAGAACATCCTACATTACTAGAGTCTTTCATACCATTATTTTGATTACCGGCTTCATTGAACTCTTGTTGTGCAGAGTTAGCCTGGTAATGAGATTTACCATGTCTTTTGTGTTGTGATCTACCTCGGTTATAATTGCCTCTGTAATTATTATTACCTCTGTTATAACCCCTATTTGGGTTTGAATCATAATATTCATGATCGTAATCATCATACTCATTATAATGAGTATCCGTGTAATGTTGGTTTTGTTGTTTCCATGAAGAACTTGGGTAGTTCCTATAGTTACTCCCTTTGCGGAAATTTCTATAATTATGGGCACCCCTGTATCGAGGACTGTCAGCCCGATTCCAGGTCTTCAAAGAAGAACCCTGATTTGAGTGGTTACCTTGGTTTTGATAACTATTCCAATTAACCTTTTTGTGAGATTTATCTTGAGCTCCTTGGGACTTGTGTGAGTAATTGTTATTGTATTGTGTTGCTGAAGCAACTGGCATACCCTCTTTAATGTTAGTGTTGCTCAGAATCATGTCAGGGTGTGCCGTGACATATTGGTCACAATATTCTTCCATTTGTTTTAATGTACTTGGTTTACGCTCATGTAAAAATTCTAGGAATGGTTTATTCACCGAAGACATGATCTTGTCTCTGAGTAATAAATCCGTAAGAGCCTCAAATGTTTTCTGTGTTTTGTATAATTCAATCCAACGTGAAAGTGTAAGTCGTGCTTTTGAAATGAATTCAGAGAATTCCACACCTGTCTCAGGTCTCATTGTTTTAAACAAAAGACGGTAACCCTCCTCTAACAGCTGATATTTCCTTATCAAGGCCGACCTGATAACATCCTAGTTATCCTTGTCGGCCTCTTCAACCAAACTTAACTTAATCAGAGAATCCCCTTTTAGATTTTCAGACAACTGATTTACATACTGTGATTTATCCACATTATGAGCTCGACATGCACGTTCAAATCTATCAAGCCAGAATGTTATATCGTCACTGGCGGAGTTGAACGCTGGTACCTTGACCTTGTAAGTAAAGGGTTTACCATTACTACTAGGTGCTTGATTAACATTACTCATATTAGTTAACCTTAATTTCTCTAACTCAAATTCATGTTCTCTTATTGCTTTTCTCTCCTCAGCTTCTCTGTCCAATCTTTTCTGTTCAGCTTCTCTGTCTATTCTTTTTTGTTCTGCCTCAAATCTCCTTTCCTCCACATGCATTGCAATTTCTTTTGTTCAGCAGCAGCATCAGCTTCTCTGTCTAGTCTTTTTTGTTCAGCACCAGCAGCAGCTTTTCTCTCCTCAGCAGCAGCTTCTAATTTTTTTTCTTCTATTTGAAGTTTTTTCTCCTCAGCAGCAGCTTTTCTCTCCTCAGCAGCAGCTTTTTTCTCCTCAGCAGCAGCTTTTCTCTCCTCAGCTTGCATCTGCAATCTGAAATTCTCAGCATCTATCTTCTTTTGTTCAACTTCTGCTTTCCATTTATTCTCATCTTTTTGTTTTTTTTCTCTTCTGATTTTAATGCAATAGCAAATTGAGCAGTTTCCCATTCTTCTAACTCTTTCCCAGTCTTATCAAGGGATTTCCCTTGTGCAATAAAGTAATCTAAACTAGACATCTTGTCTAATGAGATCAGTAACCTGAAATAATAAAATAATTACCCTATTCCACTTCAATGGGAGGCAAGTCTGTACTATAGACTTGTATAGTCACTTCACTCTATTTTACTCTCTTAGTATTATTCAAAGACCTTGTACCAACCTCACTGGGAAGAAGTCTCTAAATAAGTATCACTTTACCACAACACTGTGTGAAACAAGTCTCTAATAAAGAGCTTGTATAATCACCTTTATAATCTAAGTACTCTATAGTATCAATAGTGTATGATTATATATATATATTTCCAAGTAATGCAACCACAAGTTTATAATAAGTTGAATAATCAGCTCACAATCACAATCTCTGTGTGAGACAAACCTTATATGGTTATCTTGTTTGTAATGAAACAAATAATTACTTGAGTACCTGTGGAAAATAATATCTTTCTATCCCAATCACTGTGGGAGACAAGCCTTACAAAGGTCTTGTATACTTTCTTGTATAACAATAATAATAATAAAGTACTGGTCTGTACTATAACATAAGTGGACTCAAAAATACCTCATATATCATATGTCAACTAAAGACATTAACTAGAACAAACAAGAAAAGACAATATGAAAACAATTGCAGAAATTAAATAATTTAACTAGGAGAACTAAAGAGAATAATCACAGAACCTGTGATAATAACTGCAATGAAATCAACAAGACAAATAACGCCACAGTGTATAAACATATATATACAGTGTATAAGAACTAAACGATAGGAAAGAGTAGACCAACAAATTATACAAACAAATCAAACAAAAAATAAAGAACAGAAAAAATATCACAAAAACAACGATGAGCACGGTCGTTACAGCTAACAAAAAATAGCAACAGATTGTTGCCAACAAATTTCCAATTAAGAAAATTTGTACCTATAGAGCCCTAGTACAAGACCAATATCACTCGGTATATCTTATACTAGTCACCTCCCATCCAGGCCCGCAGACATATAAACAACTATACATATAAACAAATAACATGTAACATAAATATAAATACATATCATGTTCATAAGTAAAGAGTGTTGAAGATGGCTTGGTTGTAATATGTAACGTATGGTTTACAACACAGTCACTGGTTACTTTTATTACAACTGTTTTTTAATATTAAATAGTCATTTCCAATACTTGTTCACAGCAATGATGTTCCATCGATGAAAAATGTATAGTACTGTTCTTGCTTCAAAATTATGGCGATGGTATAATCGGTTTCCTGTTCTTCAAAGTACCAGTAATGAGAACGTTTATGAACTTGATCTTTTAAATGTAATAGGCTGTTAATACTGCAATTTGATGGGTAACAGCGGGTACTTTACAATCTCATGATAATGACGTCTGTGTAGCTTCTCACCTTGATAACCCACGTAATTGGCACCACTGTAAAAGAAGGATTCCCTCTGTAATGTTCTGACTGTTCTTCTTTGCATATATATTATGCGTGTGATGATGATGATGATCTCTTGTCGCGAATGCGTGATATGGTATTACATCAAGGTGGACACCCAAGTTACAGTGTAGACTTGCATCACAGGACGTAATATACAAGTGGAAAGTATTCCTCACATAAGAAGATGTAGATGTAGAATCAATGGACTCACAAGGTACATACCACATCTATAGAGTCAAGAATGTGAGTGAACAGCCGTGGATTTTTCCAGTATTTATTACATGACCACAGCAACAGGAACGTAAACAACTTCATATGACAGTTACAGTACATAGTTGGCAAAACATCATCATATTGGGTATTTGAGTAGTAACATCAGCAACATCTTCAGTCAGCATATGAATACATTATGGGACGACAGTAGGCAAACGTTCTGGTTGTCTATCGCCACATACTCAGCAAAGGTAAATACCTCAATATCAATAGTGGTTCGATGCTAGAACCTTTTCTTGGCTAAGTTTTTTCACAAGTCGTAAATTCATCAACTTTATGGAAGCAATGTTAGTTCACAAAAGTATATTTCCCTGCTAGGATGATCTCTGCATCATTGTCCGATAATAGGATTTACTTTTTTTTCTCTTGACAACGATCCATATAATGATGGGAATTCTAAATGGCTACCATCACAAATTTCGCTCACTCATGAGGGTAAATGATGAGCCGAAATTAAATCTTAATTCTGGACATAAATGTTCCCAATAGGTTCCCATACCGATCTACAATCAGTAGGGCTGCCTCCTGAAAAATACATGACATCTGTAGGACAATCTGTCATCTTCATCTGTATTTAATGATCCTAGAGGTGCGCTAATACGATTGCTTCCTCTAGGCCTAACAAACATAGTTCATCGAAACAAAGGGTCTGGCGTTACCTCGATTTAGGAATACATACATACGCCATTGCTTGGCGCTACCAAAGAACAACAAGTTAATCTCACATACTATTATCACGTAGCGAGACATCGTTCTCCCTTATAAGAATTCACAGAGATCATTTTCAACTTTCCTAAATCGACCAGCCCAGGGAACACAGCCATCATCGGCGGCTTCGTCGAGACTTCTCACACCTTTCTAGGCAGAAACCAACACCTGCCCCAGAATTCGGCAGAGAAGAATATAGTCCGACTTAAACATACGAAGATATACAATATAAGACTGAATCTTCTTGTACTAGACAAGTAATACATATAAATTCAGGCCATAAACATATCGAACAAGATTAATCTATTTTCTGGCCATACCAAATGAGAAATGACAAATTCCGTATTAATCCGCCAAGTCAATATTCAAGAGAGACCACTCATATAATCAAAAGTATAAATCAATCACGGGAAAGTCAGTGGGCATTTTCTGCATTAGCGCCCACAAATAAAGAGCGTTGGAATCAAAACCTTTAATGCATTGAACCATTTTGCCACCTCTAATGCACGTTTTGCCTTGCTCGTGGAACCTGTGAAAGATTATTGAGGGTCCCTGTTGCGTACAGTTTTTTAGCTGAGCTTATAATTTGCCAAATGTTTGAATACATTATTTATAGATTCATGTTCAAAGGGGCATGACTCATGTTTTACTGAGGTTGAATTTAACAGTGGTTGTTACCCCACTTGTTTCTTAACCTGGCGATCTAATATTAGTAACGATGTCTGGTTGTCTGTCCATATATGGCTCGAATAGGTCAGCTTTTCTTGGAATGTTTGCAACTAGAGACGATGTTTATCCCCTGACCATATAAGGAGCGAATGGTCAGTCTTTTCTTGGTATGTGTTCAACATCGCCCCATCTGAGTTTAGCTCAGAGGGTCTAGCGTTATCTACGCATGCGTCAGGTTTTGAGTGAGTTAAGAAAGACTTCCGTTCAAGGAGTCAAGCAGTGGTTTTGATAGGATCCAGACGTGTTTTTGGCGTCTTCGATCTGTTTTTGCCGGGGAAAGAAAGTCCTCTTTTGTAATTAAGTTATCTACAGATGGTTTTCCCCATGTGATTCTAAACGCCTGGAGGCGAGTGAGTTGTGGTGTTTATTTCTGAAGAAAGGTAATTGCTCTTCAAATCATTCCTATTTGTAGCCAGCTTTATGACTGACATTTTTGTTCCCTGCTTGCTGACTTTTCCGCTGGGCGGGAAAGGGTCTATTGTCATTAGAAGTTCAACTCACGAATCACCATGTCAATATATGCATCGGGTTGGTGCATGCCCGAAGGGTTATCTATTCGTTGAATTCTGCTGCTCCGGCGGTATCACGACGGACAAGGTTTAACACCTTGGCTACCCAAGGAAACTTAGAGGACATTGTATTTAAGGGGTCTGCCATATGTTGCGGCCTGATGTACACCAGAAGATATGTTTGTCTTGCTGGGGGTCAGAAAGGAGAGTTGATTTAAACTACTCTATAATTGAGGTCCCGTTCCAATGCGGGGTATTTTTGGCTGTAGCTGGAAAACGATGGTGATGTCAGCACTATGATATGTACAGCCCGCCTATGATGCATTTATGCCAGTTGCATTGACTATTATTATTATGCCTGTGATGTCCCGAGTCTTGTCAAATGACTATATATCATGATGTCAGCGTACAGTGTCTTGTATCGTAATAAATTATTGAAACGTCAGCTGTTATCAACATTCATGACTTCTGCATGTGGTTGGATGGATGTATTGTAACATTATTCAAGAGCCTTTACGCATTCGCGTCTATCCATCATAGAGTGAGTCTATATCTTACACCCTGTCAGGGCCTCAACGCTTGGTGACCTACATACACCACAACATTCCACTACCAGGTTGACCTGACAACGCACTCACTGAAACAGCACTCTACATTTACGATACACAAGAGAAGAGTAATCATGTACTACGAAATAGCGCGCTTTACAGTCCCCCAACTATATTTTGTCGCAACGTGTTATGTAAATCTTGCTCCTGCTTCGAGCATAAAGAAAAAGAGACGTTTGACGGGAGGGTTTTGAAAAGATATTTTAACGTGACACCGGGCACCGAAATCGCTTCTTTAAACATGTCTACCCCTTGACCCGCGTAAAAACTAACCTGTTGCTCTAACGCAATTAGGAAGGAGAGTCTAGTCTCTCGATGAGCCCCTCCAAATCACCGAGTTGAGTGTACATCTCATCAAAACGCGCACGCAAAAGAGCGTAAGACGCCTCGGCAATGTTGGTCAGATGATCAGCCATCCTATTCACCAAGTCTTGTGGATTTCCCGTTGTGATAAAACAAACGGGGTCCTCAAAATCAGGGACATTAGAGGCCACCGAACAAGACAGGGGCACGTGTTTAGCTGTGTAGCTAGTTGCGCTACCACTGGGCCCTACAGAGGTATCGAAATAACACTCGTAGTCAAAAGTGGCCCGATAGGGAAAGACGAATTGTGTGTCGACATCTACACCCTGCGCTGCGATCGATTCCCAAAGGGTATCTGGTGTAGTACAAACCCCACCTTTAAAGATTTCCACCCGGTTATCACCGGTACAGGTCTGCTCATGGTGCTCCATAAGCCAAAAGAGCTTCCATAATTTATCGCATTTCGGACACGAAAAGGAGTTTGCTGCCCTATCAATATCAACTATATACATGAAATGGGATTTATACATGAAAAGACGCAGCGTATCTGGAAAACTATCACTACCTCTAAGTTTGGTGGTCAGGGTCTGCGCGTTGTCAAACTCAAAATTATCAATATTTACTTTAAAACATTTTTCTAAGGATGGAATGTCTGTTAAATTAACCCCGAGGAAATCGATGAGGGACTCTAGTCCCTGCTGTGTTTGCCACTGTTTTACGAGCCGGCGCGTGGGTTTATTAACGTCCCAAATTGCAGCACCCCTAAAAACGGCTAGACACCTAAAAATAAAAAGTTATCACTGTAAGGTATTGAGTTCGAGTCGAGTTGTAATTTGTTAATGTGCTTATTATCGGAAATGTAATTTGGTATGTCTTTTAAAAAACCGCCTATTGGGTGGTCTTGAATATGATAGAGGTAGAAGGAAGTCGCCGGGATCGCTTCAACATAATATTTTGTGTTGGGTCTGTTTACTTGTGCGTGTGTAAGAATATCGCTGTCGTGTAAGTTTGAGACAAAAGACTTGAAACCTGTAATGTTGTTGAGTAGATGAGGATGTTCTAAAACACAGGCGTTGTTGTGTGAGGCGTGGTAGAAACGGAGCTCTTTGGATTCTCTGTCTCTCAAAATTGAATGATGACTATAATTAATTTTGAATCTTTTTGTCTGTTGTGTAAAGACGGAAGTCAAAAGTGACCGCCAGTTGATGGGTTGTGTTTTTTCTGGACTATGAAAAAATGTGAACGTGGATAAGTATTTGTGGATTTTATTGTGTGTTTTTATGGCACTCCAGTTGTTTGTATATATCTGTTTAATGTCAGCCGGTATGTCATATAAACTGTCATAGTCAGAGGACAAGCGAGGTTTTTTATTTTGCACTTGATGACTAGACATGGGACGTTTGAATGTTTAGATGGCCTGCAGCTTTTGAAGAGTAAGGGTGAGCTGGGTTGGGGGAATTGTTGAAGAGTATGGGTGAGATGGGGTAGAGTGAATTGTGGCAGCTGAAGTGGCTCCTGATGGTAGTGTCTGCTCATGAGCCAGGCTGAGGTCGGTTGTCTGTTGGTTCGCCGATGTTGAAGGTATTCTGGAATAGACTGAGGCAGGTGTTACTGGAATCTGTGAGGGAAATGTTTTGGTGCCTGCTGCAGCCGATGATGATGATGGTTGATAGTATGTGCCGGGATGGGTCGGGTGTTGGGGAAGGGATCTGTCTTGTTGAAGAGGGTGATGCTGGCATTCTCGATGTTGCTGTGGCACCTGATGCTAGTGTGTGTTGGTGCGCCGATGTTGAAGGTGCTGTTATTGTAAAGTTTTTGGCACCTGATGATGATGAGGTTGGTGTTGCTGTGGCAACGGATGCTGTTGGAATCTGCATAGGGACAATGGGGTGTGGTTTTAGGTGGACCCGTACGTTATCAACACGGATAAAGTCTTTCCCACAAATGTCACAGGTAAATAGTCAGTGGGTGTGCTGTCTTGTTGTGACGTAATAGGTCGGCACGCCTGGTGAAAGTCTGGTCACAGCGGGTACACACCAGGTTGGTTTGTGGTACTTGTTCCATGCTAGAAACGGGCCCGTGTTTATTTCCTATGTGTCGTTGAAGGTAATTATCGGGTCTGGTAAACACTAGCCCACATAGAGGGCAGTCGTGGTTTTGGCGGCCGTGTGCTGTGGCCATATGACAAGTTAGATCATGACCCCGCTTGAAAACGCACTGGCAGTGTGAGCAGGCATAGCACCGTCTCTTGGGTTGAGGTGACTCCATCGGAGAAAAATAGAAAGAGGAACAAAGAATTAAAATAAATAAAATAAAACATAAAATTAAACATATAACAAACTGATAGAGAGAGAGAAAGAGAGAGAGAGAGAAAGAGAGAGAGAGAGAATAAAAAACCAAGCTTATAGATAGCTAGGCACACGCACACAAGTGTACATCTCTGGCTGTGTGAAATAATTTTTTTACATATCAGAAAGACCCCCGCGCATGCCAAAATTAAGCTATTTCAAATAATTGGTTCGGTGTAGGACAAAAGAGAGGTCAAAAATCAATATCATTTGGTCTCGTGAACAATAATTACAGAACAACGGAGGGCAAAATCGATAACCATAAAGCGGGAAATTAATTACACCAGGTGTCTGCTATCAAAAAATAGACAAAGCAACAGTCTCGCGTTGCTGGTCGCGACAAAAGAAAACAGCAATCTCGAGCGTTTAAAAATTCTCATGGCCCTGTTTTTTCTTCCGATGAAAAATTCATAATTGGTTATGGTTACTTTGATCAGCTGCACGTGAACACACCTGCACGTGAACCAAATGACATTACTCACGACTGGGAATAATTACCAATCGATATGGGGCTTTTCGTGAAATAAAAGGTACTTGATAAACTTTGCGCGTTTATCAAAAAGAGAGCAGACAGATCAATATCATTGGAATGTCATTGTTGCTAGTTTTTATCTTTCGTGAAACAAGAAATGAGAGGGGCATTTCTGTACTCAGAAACTGATACCACAAAGAACAAAAAACATAGGTATTGAAAGGTTAATAAAACACTATATTACATTTAAAAAAAAAACATATTACATTAAGTCGCCCTGCTATAACCAACAACCATGGTTGAAAGTAGCAAACATATTAATAAAAACTTATATCTCCGTTATTTTAAAAGACACGAGAGGGCAGATCAATATGAGTAACAACTTGTCGATGTCTGTGGACTTGAAAATAATTTATCTGGAATCAGACAATGGTGGAATTTTTGCAGCGTGTGGGGTCTTTCTGATATGTAAAAAAATTATTTCACACAGAGATGTACACTTGTGTGTGTGTGCCTAGCTATCTATAAGCCTGGTTTTTTATTCTCTCTCTCTCTCTCTCTCTCTATCTATCTCTCTCTCTCTCTCTCTATCGGTTTGTTATATGTTTAATTTTATGTTTTATTTTATTTATTTTAATTCTTTGTTCCTCTTTCTATTTTTCTCCGATGGAGTCACCTCAACCCAAGAGACGGTGCTATTCCTGCTTACACTGCCAGTGCGTTTTCAAGCGGGGTAATGATCTAACTCGTCATATGGCCACAGCACACGGCCGCCAAAACCACGACTGCCCTCTATGTGGGCTAGTGTTTACCAGACCCGATAATTACCTTCAACGACACATAGGAAATAAACACGGGCCCGTTTCTAGCATGGAACAAGTACCACAAACCAACCTGGTGTGTACCCGCTGTGACCAGACTTTCACCAAGCGTGCCGACCTATTACGTCACAACAAGACAGCACACTCACTGACTCTATTTACCTGTGACATTTGTGGGAAAGACTTTACCCGTGTTGATAATGTACGGGTCCACCTAAAACCACACCCCATTGTCCCTATGCAGATTCCAACAGCATCCGGTGCCACAGCAACACCAACCTCATCATCATCAGGTGCCAAAAACTTTACAATAACAGCACCTTCAACATCGGCGCACCAACACACACTAGCATCAGGTGCCACAGCAACATCGAGAATGCCAGCATCACCCTTTTCAACAAGACAGATCCCTTCCCCAACACCCGATTCATCCCGGCGCACTACTATCAACCATCATCATCATCTGCTGCAGCAGGCACCAAAACATTTCCCTCACAGATTCCAGTAACACCTGCCTCAGTCTATTCCAGAATACCTTCAACATCGGCGAACCAACAGACAACCGACCTCAGCCTGGCTCATGAGCAGACACTACCATCAGGAGCCACTTCAGCTGCCACAATTCACTCCACCCCATCTCACCCATACTCTTCAACAATTCCCCCCAACCCAGCTCACCATTACTCTTCAAAAGCTGCAGTCCAGACTAACCAACTCAAAAGTCCCATGTCTAGTCATCAAGTCCAAAATAAAAAACCTCGCTTGTCCTCTGACTATGACAGTTTATATGACATACCAGCTGACATTAAACAGATATATACAAACAACTGGAATTCCATAAAAACACACAAGAAAATCCATAAATACTTATCCACGTTCCCATTTTTTCATAGTCCAGAAAAAACACAACCCATCAACGGGCTGCCACTTTTAACTTCCGTCTTTACACAACAAACAAAAAGATTCAAAATTAATTATAGTCATCATTCAATTTTGAGAAACAGATAAACCCAAGAGCTCCGTTTCTACCACGCCTCACACAACAACGCCTGTATTTTAGTACATCCTCATCTACTCAACAACATTACAGATTTCAAGTCTTTTGTCTCAAAGTTACACGACAGCGATATTTTTACACACGCACAAGTAAACAGACCCAACACAAAATATTATGTTGAAGCGATCCCGTCGACTTCCTTCTATCTCTATCATATTCAAGACCACCCAATCGGCTGTTTTTTACAAGATATAGCAAATTACATTTCAGATAATAAGCACATTAACACATTACAACTCGACTCGAACTCAATACCTTACAGTGATAACATTTGCTTTTTTAGGTGTCTAACCGTTTTTAGGGGTGTTGCCGTTAGGGACGTTAATAAACCCACGCGCCGGCTTGTAAAACAATGGCAAACACAGCAGGGACTAGAGTCCTTCATCGATTTCCCCGGGGTTAATTTAACAGACATTCAATTCTTAGAAAAATGTTTTAAAATAAATATTGATATTTTTGAGTTTGACGACGCGCAGACCCTGACCACCAAACTTAGAGGTAGTGATAATTTTCCAGATACGCTGCGTCTTTTAATGTATAAATCCCATTTCATGTATATAGTTGATATTGATAGGGCAGCAAACTCCTTTTCGTGTCCGACATGCGGTAAATTATGGAAGCTTTTTTTGCTTATGGAGCACCATGAGCAGACCTGTACTGGTGATAAGCAGATGGAAATATTTAAAGGTGGGTTTTATACCCCACCAGATACCGTTTGGGAATCGATCGCGGCGCAGGGTGTAGATGTCGACACACAATTCGTCTTTCCCTATCGGGCCACTTTTGACTACGAGTGTTATTTCGATACCTCTGTAGGGCCCAGTGGTAGCGCAACTACCTACACAGCTAAACACGTGCCCCTGTCTTGTTCGGTGGCCTCTAATGTCCCTGGGTTTGAGGACCCCGTTTGTTTTATCACAACGGGAAATCCACAAGACTTGGTGAATAGGATGGCTGATCATCTGACCAACATTGCCGAGGCGTCTTACGCTCTTTTGCGTGCGCGTTTTGATGAGGTGTACACTCAACTCGGTGATTTGGAGGGGCTCATCGAGAGACTAGACTAGTATTTGCACGAGCTGCCAGTGTTAGGATTCAACTCGGGAAAGTACGACGTCAACGTGATAAAACCCTACTTCATTAGATATTTCCTAGCTTAAGATTTTAAATATTTAGTCAAAAGAAATAATAATTTTATGTGTATTGCCACCCCCCAGTTAAAAGTTTTAGATAGCATCAAATACCTAGCCTCTGGTTTTAGTTATAGTAAGTATCTGGCCGCTTATAAAGTGACAGAAACCAAAGGCTTTTTCTGTTACGAATACGTCACCGATTTAGACAAAATAAACGAAACGGCGCTACCACCCCACTCGGCTTTTTTTCCGCCCTAAAAAATTCTAACATTCTAGTGACGAGTACGCCGAATGTCAGAGAGTTTGGGTCGATAACCGTATGACCACGTTGCGCGATTTTCTGACGTGGTACAACAACAAAGACGTGGTCCCCTTCCTAATTGCGTTAGAGCAACAGGTTAGTTTTTACGCGGGTCTAGGGGTAGGCATGTTTAAAGATGCGATTTCGGTGCCCAGACTCACGTTAAAACATCTTTTCAAAACCCTCCCGTCAGACGTCTCTTTTTCTTTATGCTCGAAGCGGGAGCAAGATTTACATAACACGTTGCGAATAAATATAGTTGGGGGACCCTCAATAATCTTTCACAGGTTCCACGAGCAAGGCAAAACGTGCATTAGAGGTGACAAAATGGTTCAATGCATTAAAGGTTTTGATGCCAGCGCTCTTTATTTGTGGGCGCTAATGCAGAAAATGCCCACTGCCTTTCCCGTTAGACGAAACAGGGAAGATGGTTTCAGGTACCACAAGGTCAATAAATAAACCGTGCAGTGTCGCGACTGGTTGACGTGGGTGTCGCACCAAAATAACGTGGTTTTAAAAACCCAGTTTAACGGCCGTGAGATATCTTTGGGTCATAGACACATTAGGGTAGATGGGTGGGACAAAGACTCTCGCACTGTCTACCAGTTCCATGGTTGTCTGTTCCACGGCCATCCTAACTGCCCACTAACCACCGGTCGTGACGTTAATCCAGTCAATAAAAAACCTTTGACTGAGTTGTACGAAAAGACGCGGGAAATTGGTGCCTATTTGAAGAATGAGTGCGACGTCACCTTGGTCGAAATGTGGGAATGTGAATGGCAAAACTTGAAGAAAACCGATCGATCAATAGGTCACTTCCTGAGCGCCACCTTCCCGTCCCTGAAACCGTCGTATAACAAATGTCGGTACTCGCTAACGGAACAACAGATTATCGCCTCTGTGCTAGACGAGACCTTGTTTGGTTTAGTCGAGTGTGACATTCATGTCCACGACTCCCTGAAAGAACATTTCTCTGAAATGACGCCGATTTTCAAAAACGTTGACGTCACGAGAGATGATATCGGGCCTTTCATGCGGGAATACGCCGAAAAACATAAACTCCTAACTACCCCCAGAAGGACGTTGATCGGGAGTTATGTGGGTAAAAAGATTCTGTTGGCGACGCCTCTGCTTCGCTGGTACCTGGCCAAAGGCTTAGAAGTCACCTGTATTTACCAGGTGATTGAACATACGCCCGCTACGGGTTATTGTTGCGTGATAAATTCTCGCAACATCGTTTTGTTTCAATGTCTGTTTTATAACGCAAGGGCAACAACTGCTTGGAATTTATAGTCACTTTTCTCGGTAAGCATTTGTCTTCTCGCGTTGGTATCGAATGCAGTTAAGTTTGAGCTGTGGTCATTTTTGCGCTGGACTGCGCATGACTTGTCTTGTTGTTTGGTCGATCGGTTTCCGCCCACGACTAGTGGAGTGAGCGATTTGGAATGGCGAAAGAGATGCCTCGTTGAAGAGGGGATCTCCGCTATTTTTTGTTCTGTCAGGGATGTGTAGTCCTCTTAATTGATATTTCGTTTATTCGAGATAATACCTCTAGTGTTTTCCCACATGTCGGGAGGCGTGATATTTCTGTGTATTTCATGAAAGCAAGGTAAATTGACTTTTTCATTAACTCTATCGATTTTGGGTCGTGAGCGATTTCGATTCATAGCCTGTCCCGAAAGTCGTCGCCACGAGATGTTCTTTCCCAGCTCTCATGTCGCTGCATTGTACTGCATCGGTTGATGCATGTACCAAGGACCATTACTTGCTACTTTGTTAAATGAATTAGGTTTGGAAAACCTTTATTATCTAGAGGATATTTTTGTGGACATTATTTATACTTCGGCAGACGTGTCTGTCTTGCTGAAGTCAAACTAAGGAGAGTGAACTGATCTCATACATCTGGTTATCTCCTGGCTGTTATAGAAAAGGGTGGAGTTTTCCACCTGACTACATTTACAGCACTATGAAATATAACATGCATCTGACTCATCATTGTAATGCTGTCTACCGTCTATTGCTGTATTGAATGTTGCTGTGATAATGACTGTTTGATGTGCCTACACATTTGCGTAACCATTTTGTCACTGTGGCGTCCACAATAAATAATGAAGAAAAACGTCAACGGCTGTTTCAAGACTCATTGACTTTATACGTCGTGAGTTTACTGACGTCCTATGTGGATTGCCCTGTTATTGTTGTATGAACATTGTTTTGACTGAACACATCTACACACTACACAAAACCAGACATGCGGATACCATCCATCATCATATGGCATCACGCATCAGTTATAAACAGTTTGGGGACACTGTTTCGGACGCGCGCCGCCAGGGTGATACAGATCCTGCCTACGCAATAACCAGCGAAACAATGAAACTGTTAGGTAACGCCGCCTATGGTAAAACGTTGACCAATAAGGCGAAGCATGTAGATGTCTCGTACACGACGGGAGAGGGTACTTCTAAATTAATAAACTGCCCCCGCTTTAGAAAAATGACTTTGGTGACTGACGACATATTCGAAGTAGAAATGGTTAAAAAGAAAATTAGTTGGGACCTACCCGCGCAGATAGGCTTTTTTGCTTATCAATACGCCAAACTGCGCATGTTAGAATTTTATTATGAATGTTTAGATAAATATGTAGATAGGTCAGATTTTCAGTTGTGCGAGACAGATACCAACAGTCTTTACTTGGCCCTTAGCGTGAATAACCTAGCGGACGTTGTTAAGCCCGCTATGCGCCAGGAATTTTATAACTCCTACGACCAGTGGTTCCCCGCCGAAGTGTGTCCCGACCATCGTTCCGTTTTCGTAGCTAGTGAGGGTAAGACGCGACTCGTTTGTCAAAAACTTACTGAGTAGTACTGAAATACTGTCAGTGTTCAGCACCCGGGTAGTGCTAGTAAGATACTGTGGCGTAAAAGCTGACTTTTTGTTCAATTTTCGTGTCGGTGCCACTTACAGTTGTGATGTGGTATAGTACCAAGAGGTATTATCAGCTAGTGAGATACAACTATCGACGATAGTAAGGGTCTTTTCAGTTGTATCACAGAGACTAAGTGGTCTGGAGGACCAAACCTAGAGACTAAATAGACATTAGCTAAGAGGCAGAGAATGGTCATACTGAATTGATGGGTGAAGTGGATTATATATACATTAATATAGTTATACTTTGAGCAGTGATATTGCTAGGTATATATCATTACTGCATACTTTGTAAGCAGAGAGGTATGTGTTGATATATGTGAGGTGGTGTATAGTACATGTTATTGAGTAGTTGCATAGAAACAACGAATTAGACTTGCATACAAATAGAATTTATAGTAAAAGAAGCAGAGTTATAGAAAATATTTAGTATAGTGAGTGTACATCATTGACTTAAATGGTTTCATGCTGCTAGGCAAGGAATGTGGTTACACAGGAAAAGAATTGTCGGATTATGCCAAGGCAGAATTCCTCTCAAAAGAGAATCAGGAGGCCTTAAGAGATTTACGGGCCGAGGAACGAGAACTAAAGAAGATGAAGGAGGATAGAGAGTTAGAATTTCAAGTAAAGAAGATGAAAGAAGAGTTAGAATTAGAAAAGGAGAGAATGAGATTAGCTTCGGAGGAAAAAAAGACTGCAGGTAGAAGCTGATAAGGAAATACAATTAAAGAAATTAGGTGGGTGCGATTGGTCAGAACTCGACTCCGATGGAGTCTCATCGTCCCTTTAGGCTGCGTCTGCCGAATTTTAATGACAAAATTGATAGCTTAGACTTCTTCCTTGAGAGGTTCGAGGAAGAATGCGTGGCCTGGAAAGCTAACAGAGACGAGTGACCATCTCTGTTATCCACATTGCTAGTGGGGCCTGCGATGGAGACTTTTTATAGCCTCCCGCTGGAAGAAGGGGCGGATTACGACAAGGTGAAGGAACGGTTGCTACGGAAGTTCTGTTTGACGGCTGATGGGTACCGGACGCGGTTTAGAAACACTATTCCAAGTGCAGACCAGAAATTCATCTCGAAGATCAAGCTCCTGCTGAATAGATGGATTGAGTTGGAAGGAATTACAAAGGACTCTAATGGCTTGGTTGATCTAATGCTTCGAGACAATGTGTTGTCGTCTTGTTCTACTGAAACTAGCATTTTTCCAAGAGCGCCAGCCAAAAGACATTGATTCCATGTCACAGTTGGGCCACCATTATGTCCTTGCCCATCCTGGCAAACCCATTCATCGTTCTGGTCTGTCAGACGCCTTAGTTGCAGGCGTCGGCAAAGTCCAGAGCCAACCGCGGAAAAATCAGTCAGACGGTGCAAATAGCTGTGATGAACAGAAACATAATAGGTCACCTCGGCCCTATCAGCCATTCAGAGGCAACTACGGTCATTTCAGAACGCGTCAGAGGTTCCAGCAGAGGTGGAACAACAGACACTCTGGTAGCGATAGTGATGGAGAAGAGCGCAAAATGCGTAAGCAAGTGCGCTTTGACGAGTCTCGAAAGGAATATAGGCACTATAAAGAGAAACCGGTCAAGCAGAGGAGTTGTTCCTCAGATGGCCGATCTTCTGACTACGAGGCGCGATCGTCATCGGTTAGAAGTCCTATTAGGAGTTCGCGTGGCGAATCAAAAAGGGAACGCCGATTTTCCACATTCAATGGTAAGGGACACAATGCAGACGTGTGCTACCCCAATCGAACACGCGAATTCCGCGATTGTGTTGGACACAGTCAACAACGAGGACTGTGTGGGGTATCGACCTCTATTCCATTCGAACGAGAATATAGTGTTACACTGCGGACATGCGGTACCATGTCTGTCGGCGTTCCATGAGACTTGCAAGGTTGCACTCAATAAAGGTGTGGTGGAGAAGAAACCAGACTCGGTGTTGAGGGACACTGGATGTACCACAGTCAGGGTGCACCGTTCGTGCATCGACGAATCCTGCCTTACAGGCAAAACTGTGAAGTATACCACGTTTGTGGGCAAAGTTGAGTCTTACCCCCAGGCGTTTATTAATGTGGACACCTCATTTCTATCAGGGAGAGTGAACGCGTTTGTCTTTGAGAACCCAGTTGCCGATTTGTTCGTCGGTAATTTACGGGGAGTGCATAACGCCACGGGAGGGGCTGAAGCAGGGTCTCAGCAACACCGAAGTCCCGGGGCGGACGATCAGGTGCTCGAGGTATCACCACCTGAGAAGAAAGTACATCTGAGACAGGGTTCGCGGCAGGCGTCCATGAATACTCACAGTCCAGGGCCGTGGAACATGAATAAGAGCAGTAGAGGCATATCTGAAGGCCAGATAGCTAGTGACCGCAATGTATGGGTCCGCAATATCTCCCGAGTGCTAGCTGGTGCACACTCAGACGTGCGTGTAATAAGGTCGCTCCGGTTAGATTCATTGAGGTATTGTCATTGGAGACAATACCAAGGTTGCACGATTTACTTTCGCGAATAGGTGGGGTGCGCGGGATGCAGTCAGGTGGAAGCACATGTCGCTGCTCCATAACCACCAGATGATAGTCCAGCAATAGCAAGGGATAGCTATCGAGATCGCGTTCAGTTATGGTGTTTTGGTTAAGGCGAACCGAACTGTAGAGTCTGACCCATGCCACCAGCACTGTTTTGATAAAATATAAGTTGTTCTGTGCAGCTTTATAATGTAGTGAGGGTAACTGAGGAGGTGGATTTCAAATGTTAAGATCTTGTTTGCTGTTAAATGATATACTTATGAATTTATGTATTATAGCGCCATAAAGGCAATTTATTATATGATTGAATTTTGTTTCGAAAATTGTTTGTGCTATTTCGATGTCAACACTAATGTTTGCTTACGTAAGAGTTGCTCTTAGTAGGCAGCGCACTGTGTTATGGTTGACCAGGGTTGGACAGTCGTTGTTATTTTTCATGACTGCCATTACTTTGGGTAACCTGCTTCATACTCATGTTGGGTTTTAGGTTGGTTGGAGAATGCAGTAACGACAATTGTAGTGGAGAACTATGGCACTCTCTGTTCATATGAGGATATGCTGGTAGTGGCACATGTTCGTCCAGACTCCTACGGGGGTTCGGGCGATGCTTCCCATACTTTGCAGCTGGGGAGCTCTTGTCCGATTCTTTAGAGGCCGTGTAGGGATATAAAGGAGATAAGAATTTGACAGCTGGGGAGCTCTTGTCCGATTCTTTAGAGGCCGTGTAGGGATATAAAGGAGATAAGAATATGACAGCTGGGGAGCTCTTGTCCAATTCTTTAGAGGCCGTGTAGGTATATAAAGGAGATCAGAATTTCTTGTTATTCTAAGTTGTTCAGTTATTGATAGAAGGAGTGTCACAAGTTGTACAGTAAAGTGCAGCTGGCGCCTGGGATCACAGTTTGATATATTACAAGATGCACTTTGTAGCTTAGTGCTAGGAAGGTGGTGATCCAGACAGAGCAGAGGAGGTTAGTTGTGACAGGTGTCTACAGTTGGTCCGTGTAGAGATCTAATTCAGATCTCCCAGACTTTGCCAAGTAGTTTGTATAATATCTCTGTATCTGCTTTGATGGCCTCTGCTGGAATGACATCTGGACCAGCTGCTTTTCCATCTTTCAGAAGCTTTATGGCTTTCTTTATTTCTTCTCTACTTGGTCGTTCACAGCTGATTTGTAGCTCCTCTTTTGCTGGCGGGATGTCTGGGGAATTAGTTGGAGATGGTCTATTGAGAAGTTCCTCAAAATGTCCTTGTGGTGAAGTGGGATGTTATAAATATTTATAGGGGACTTAGTGTACTGACTGAGATCAGCTGTGAAGGTATCTATATCTATTAAGAGTAGTGTATTATAGATAACCTTACTTGCTACCACATATCTATATATCTCAGTCAGAATTATTCTGGAATAGTGTGATGACTACGTTATGTGTCTAGGGTATGTGTATGATGAAGTGTAAGTCACAACAACAGACAGATAAACAATTTAATTTAATCCACTACTCTTGACAACACTGTGACACCACATACATATAACACTCTATGAGAATATCTTAAGGAGTCACTGATAACTTTTCAAATAACAATATGTATTCATTGTTATCATAAAGGTATATGTGTCCTGATTCAAATACAAAGGAACCAGGAATCACAATCAATTTTAATTACAAGTATATGTACAGACTTTATCAATATGAATATTGTAGTGACATATATTATTAAAAATATCCTATGTGTGTCAGTTGTGTAGTGGTAATATGAGGTAATACTGGTTTTATTTTGTTCAAGCTCTGTTGGTATTTGTCATCATGACTTCAATAGTTTGTCTTTTGGGACTAGTATTGGAGATGTTCTCAGTTCCTGATATTAAGACAATTAAATTCCCCTCTGAATGTTATTTTTACAAAGTCATTTCAAGATGAGGGGACATAATGTTGAGCTCAGCTGGCCAAATCAGCTTATCTTGCGTGATGGTGGCAGGAAA
The DNA here is from genome assembly GCA_024509875.1 of Oreohelix idahoensis. Lineage (NCBI taxonomy): Eukaryota > Metazoa > Mollusca > Gastropoda > Stylommatophora > Oreohelicidae > Oreohelix > Oreohelix idahoensis. The sequence goes on from JAMPIV010002337.1 coordinate 72,893, forward strand.
GGACTCCTCTGCTCGAATTCTCCCCTGGGCTCTGGAGACACCTCACTGATAGCTAAAAAGACCAAGGAGTATGCTGTCCGACTCTGGATTCAGCAAAGCTCTGACAAGGTGCTGCTCAGTACCATCAAGACCACGGTCCCTGAAATCAAGAAGGATGTACCTTCTACTTCATAACTAATTTATACTCTCTTTTTACACTGAGCACAATACAGCACAAACATTGAGTTCAGAGCGTTAGGCCAACTGTCAGCTTCATCTGAAATACTTTATACCCGTATTAACCTCCTTAATGGTTACTACGCCTCTGCAATTCCAGCATTATTTCTGTCTAATCAACAATCTAGGTGTCAGTGTACTATTTGGCCATTCCATGCCGTTTTACTTCCCTCCGACACCCTCTGTTCAGGCTGGAGCATTATAGGCTTTATCTCCTGTTTGCCACTGAACTACACATATATATACAGGCATAAATTAACAATTTACATTCAATTTTCATTAAAAGATACTGAATGGTTCAAGCTTACCACAATTTCATGGAAATAAACACAGATACGTTGATTAGCAATGAATTCTGGCACAATTACTGGCACAAATTCCCATCTGCTTATGTTCCAGGCTTTTATTTAACACAAATATGAGCTGGCTTCAACGCACTGTTGCTTTATCAAGATTATTTGCACTAGTGGTCTCGAACTAACGCTCCTAAGTGAGTATATCAGCGAGTCTAGCCAATGAGCCACGTTTCGACAAGTGTTTGAAAAAAAATGTTACCTTTTCACGTCTCCCCTAACAACGAAAGATAGTATTTATAGCCCGACCAATCGTGGTTAGTCTTTCATTTGTTGCGCTCCAATCAATTTGGAGTTTACATGGTAGGCTAATTCTGTAACGTAAGATTTTTTTCAAACACGTTATAAAAAAATTTTATGAGCAGAAATGATTCCATGCTGTCAGGCATCCCCACTATTTTATTTTGGGTATAATTTATTAATTCCTGGACTATTTGCGTAACGTTTTACATATTCTTTGTCAGCAAGCCCTAAGGAACCCAAATATCCAAATTTAAAAGAGCTACGTGGCTGCGTTCAAAATATGTATTTTCTACCTCCTGTTTCGAAGATGTGCTGTCTGGGTACTGTTATGTTTTCAACCGTAAACCCATCTAATGTTATCTTTTCTAATAAGAGTTTTTCAGGATTTATAAACCTAACTCTGGGATGGGTAATGTATTTTATCACTGTCCGTCTGAAAAAAAGTTAGTGCATGTAGTCTTACACGCGTGATGGCAGCATTTGTGTATCGCGCGAAGCGTGTTTAGTGTTCGGCTTTCTGCCTCTCCCTTCTCGCTATCCTTTTGTCCATCTGTCTTTTGATCTTGGTAACATAGTGTAGAAAAAGACATGAATGGAATTTAAAATTTAGGTCAACTTGCATATTTCAAGGTTTTTCTTAGAAAGGCAGCACATTTTATTGTGTGTTTGGGAGACGCGTGTATGTTGCAGAAGGCCTTTAATATCAACGTGAAACGTTACAATTTGCATACGCAGTAGAAAACAAGGGGATTTCGAGTACAGTCATTGTGACAGCACTGTTCTTTACCATTCTTCTTCCTTTATTTATTATATGTATTTATTAGGCTTTATATTTACTTGATAATTTATATATGTGGGATTAGAATATTCCACGACAGTCCTGTCCATCTCTTCATTTGTTCTTGTATATTATTAAGCAATTTTCCATTTATTATCTTTTATGAGGCCATTTGCTTGCTTATATTTCCCTGTTAGCTTCTTTGTGTTGTTGTACAGGTCCCTCATATTTCCTTTGGCTGCAGCTTCCTCTGCTTCTCTTGCCAGATCATCAATATATTTCATCTTATCTCTTTTGATATTGCTTCTTACTTCCTTGTTTGCTTCTATGTACACTTCATGAGCCTTGGCTTTGGAGCTTCTGGTTTTGCTTCTGTTTACATCTGCTTTCTTGTTTTTCCTGTCATCTATCTTACTAATGGTTTCCGTTGTTATCCATGCTTTGTGCTGATGTTCTCTTTTTCTCAGTACTTCTTTTTTTTTTACTTGTTGCCAGTGGTCTTCCGTATCTGCTTCATCTTCGAGCTGTTGGAGTACTTGGTATTTGTTGGATACGTAATTGAAAATCTTTCTCTTATTTCCTGATTTCTTAGATTTCCCACATTATACTGTTGCCTATAGCTATATGCTGTTGAAAATTTTTTGAGTTTTAACTTTGTTTTAGCCAACAGAAGATGGTGGTCTGCTACATCATCTGCTCCTCTACATACTTTCATATCAAGCAATGCTGACCTAAACTTCTTACTTATGCATATGTGATCAATCTAATTCTCAGTTCTGTGGTCTGGTGATATCCATGTTGTTTTATGTATTCTTTTATGTGGAAATATGCTTCCTCCTATAGCTAGTTGATTTGAAGCACAGAAGTTTGCTAATAGTTCCCCATTCTCGTTCATCATACCTACTCCCTGCTTTCCCATGATTTCGTCAAAGCCAGTGTTGTCTGTTCCTATTTTCGCATTTAGGTCCCCCATCAAAATTGTGATGTCCTTTCTTTTCTTATTGTCCAAGACATTTTGTAGTCTGGCGTAAAAGTCTTCTTTCACAGACTCTTCTTTATCGTTTGTTGGTGCATAACACTGGATGATATTTATATTTACTTTCTTTTTGGCTGATTTAAACTTTGCTATTATAATTCGGGGTCCCATTGCTTCCTATTCTATAAGTGCCTTCTGTTCTTCCTTGGACAGCATTAGAGCCACCCCTTCACTGTGGTGGGCTCTTTCCTCCACATGTTCTGAGGACAACACCATTTCTCCTGTGATCAATCTCCTCTTCTCTATGCCTCTCCACCGTGTCTCACAGAGACCCAGGATATCAATCCTGTAATTTGTCATTTCTGCTGCTACTTGTGCAATTTTCCATTGTTCACACAGAGTGTGAACATTCCAGATGCCAATCCTGGAGATTTTCCTAGACGAAAAAAGGTTAGTCGGCAACCCAGACTCCTTTCGTCTTTTTCTAGGTTGCTTCATGCGCCTCCTTTCCAGAGGACCTTCTTCTGTCTTGGGCGGCTGAGTTGATTTATATTCTTTATTTGACTTGTCCATGTTTGTTGAAGTTTTTGTGGTAAAAAGTATTTTACAGGATGGGGTAACCAGCCCCATGACCAACCCTCCTTAGTCGCTTTTTACGACATGACTGGTAGGGTACAGTGTTACTATTCTTTGCTCCCCTTTTGGGCCCCGGTAACACACGGAATAAGGAATGCTTTGTACCAATTATTATTTCTAGGCTGTCCCAAAATCCTACATAATAAGAACAGCCTGTCTCGTATCTTACGATTTAGCCGGGTACCCATTTACAGCTGGATAGACTGAAGAGTGACGTTACTATGTTTCGCACACTGTAACCTTGCCTCAAGAAGCAAGCTAACCATTCTGCAGCTCAACGCTCATACATTATACACTTCACAGAATGACGCATGTTTCCACACCACAATGGTCTTTTATATTTGAACTTGCTCCCTAATAATACCGACGGACAGTGCATCTAGTTGAATGGTGCTTGCCTCGCCAACAACGCGGCACAATCCTATTTTTAAAAAAAAGAACACACACAAAAAAAACGAGCTCACACATTTACTACATATTTTGCGAGACATAGACTTCAGCAGTCAGTTTAAAAAATGGAATGAAAAAGAAAGTTAGTTCTAAAATAAAAACAATGTTATTAATGTTATTATCTTCATCATCGTCATTAACATAAAGATTCACTTTAAGTCAGAAGTCATTTAAACAGTAGAATCAAACTATCTTTCTCCCAGGGGATCGAAATGGCCAGGGAGTCGAAATGGCCAGGGGGTTGCAGTTTCTATGAAGTATGGCGTTTGCCTCTATTTCTAAAGATACCGGGTTCGGTCCCAGAAAAGGAAATATATCTGATGGAGTTTTTTATTTTCCAATCAGTGTTTCCTTATGGTGTCATACTCCCCTGGGTAGTGAGATCGGATGACTAACCTTCTCAGATAAGGGCGAAAAAAGGAGGTCCCGTGTGCAAGTTGCTCGCGTTAAAAATCCCCCCCCCCCCAGTTGGAAATGGTAAAGAGTAGGCCATACGGTCGTTGCCCGGTCAAAACTGCAAAATAAAGAAACCTACCCACCATAAAAAGTATAGAATGTGTGAATCCTGTGTACACATATTTGGGATCCTCGCTGGTGCTAAGGTGTTCGCAGAACTGATGGAGCTGTACGTGTGCAATAAAGATGGTCATTAAAAACCAACAAAACCAACCGACTTTCTCCCATCAACGATAACGAGGTCGGGAGAGTGGCGTAAACAAAGTCAAAACTTTTTCCGTTTCAGCAACAGATTCTTTAATAATTGCAGGAAAAAAAAATGAAAAAAAAGAAAGGGAAGAAAAAAGGGAAGTTTGCCTAACATACAGCGCCCTTTTTTTTAAATATAAATTTTGGAAGTAATATCATGGTTAAGCGTCATTTAACAAATATATACGAATAGGCTAAACAGATGAATACTAGGAAACAAAAAAATAGGCCTGGAAAATTAATATGCATGCTTCATTTTATCTAGTTTCATCAATACGGATATTTTAACATAGGTAGTGTTAAGCACGATGGGTGTTGTGTTGGTGCGGCAGATGATAACCTCTCTCAGTCAAGGTCAAGCGCAGGCTGTCATTTTTTACCTCCTTTTTATGCCGTTGTTACCTGTAAATGAAACATATAAGAATAATTGTTTTTAGTTAAAACATGTGAGTTTATTTATAGGTGACAATGGAGTTTACACAGCAGTACAGTCGACGGAGAAGTGAGAAGGAGACATTAGCTTTTGATAGGACACAGGTAGAGGAAACATAATAACAGTATAACAAGATAGTCTTTTTTCTGGAGCCCCCATGATAAGTGAGAGAGAGACAGAGAGATGGAGAGAGCGACTGAGAGAGGAAGACAGAGAGAGACGGAGCGACAGAGAAAGAGACAGATAGAGATAGATTTACTAAACAACTGAATACAGAATGTAACGACAGAAAGACAAGAAAAAATAATACAGAATGTAACTACAGAAAGACAAGAAAAAATAATCAAGCAAATGTGGAAAGACATTGCGCGGATGAGAGAGGATTGGAAGGCTTGATATATACTTTTGTAGACAGTATATGCTTCTCGAAGAGATAGAAGGTAGTGAATAGTCAAAGAAACTATATGTTTTTTCTGTTCAATAAAATTTTACCTCGTTTTGGTGAGGCGCGCCTCGTTCAACCAAACACAAGGTCCGTCGTCGGTTATACCTACTGTTTTCTCCTGACAGGACCGTCAGATTATTATTCGAAAGCCCTAAGGATTTTTCAGGGTGCTGTGAGATCTCAGAATGGCACCCCCTTTCCCCTCCCCCGTGCCGTACTGTAAGGCACTCTTCCGAGACTCTCTTCCATCCATCAATCAACCAATACTCTTTAGCTCCCCAAGGAGCATATGCCTTCAACAAACACATGTCAAGTCCTCTTGTCCCGTGCCATCCGTTCAAGTTCTTTCCATGTTTTCCACATCATTTTCACCTCTATATCCAGTTCTCTTCTCTATGTGTTTTTTGGTCTACCAATGCTTCTCTTTCCCTGTGGATTCCAGAACAAGGACTGCCTTGTAATACTATCAACAGGTTTCCTCAGTGTGTCCTATCCATTGTCAGCGTCTTCTTCTCAACTCTTGTTCCACTGGCACTTGTCTGGTTCTTGTCATCAGTTCCACATTTGTGACTTTGTCATACCATTTCAGTCCTTCTATTCTATGCAATCATCCGTTTATGAAAGTCGGTAGCTTTTTGGTTGTTGTTTTTGTTGTTCTCCGTGTCTCAGAGCCATACAATAGGACTGACAACATTTGAATTGAAGATTCTTATTTTCGTGTTGGACTTGATTTCTCTTGTTCTCCATATGTTTCCCAATGCAATGAAAGCTCCTCTTGCTTTGAGTATTCTTATCTTGATATCACTGTCTGTCCCTCCAACTTTGTCAATATTATTGACAAGATATTTGTACGATTCAACATCTTTCAGTGATGTTTCTTCAAGTTCAACCTTGTTTTCATTTCTTGCATTTATTATCAGAAAATCGCGGAGACGGTTGGATATAGTGCTTCATTCTTCAGCTACGCTTCGGGTCATACTGATTGAACTGACCGTGCCATTTGAAGCCAGATTAGACGGGCAACATTCGTTCAAAGAGGCCAAGTATAGTGATCTATGCAGGCCACCAAGAACCACGTTTGTCAGTAGTGAAACGCCGAAAGTTTGCCTGGTTTGGGCATGTAACTCGTCATGACTCCCTTTCGAAAACGATCCTCCAGGGAACAGTCGAAGGTAAACGGAGAAGAGGAAGGCAAAGAAAATCCTGGGCTGATAACATCAAAGAATGGACAGGACACGGTTTTGCTTTACACTTGTACGCATTGCTGAGGATAGAGAGCAGTGGAGAACCCTGTCTGCTGATGCTTCCACCATGGCACCCCTACGACCCATGACGGGTTACGGGTTGAGATGAGATGACAGTGATCTGGCTGCGGGTCTGAGACACGATGGGTTCACTGCAAGGGTCATGGCTGTTGAAGTGGGCGCAAGAGGGCGTGTGTCTGCATCAGTATTAGATTTATTGAAATTGTTGGGGCTGAGGGACAGTCGAGAACAAGGGCACTGAAAAAGCTTAGTGAAACTGCCGAAAAGGAATCAGGCTGGCTGTGGAACAACCGCAATGGGCAATGGAAATCGTGACAATAAACGCTGCGGTACAGAAAACACAAAAATTGTCCACAATACGCTGAATTTTTTGGTGTACTAGTGAAAGGGCTGTGACCGAGGGACAATAGGAGGCGTATATTATAAGGGGTGTCAGGCACAGAATTTCAGTGGCTAGCGCGCAGTGGCTAGACTCATCGGCTTCGAGCAGGTGTGTGTCCTTAGGTAGAATACTTGTGAATGCTATATGTAGATGACTTATTAATGCTTTTTCAAGTATGTAACTCCGTAACTTATGCACCTGATTATTTAGTTTTCTCACGTGTGTGCAGTTGTTCATTTGGCAGCGATTAATACTTTTTCAGGGAAGCAGTGACGTCACTCTATACTTCCGATGACTTTAGAGTAAATGGTCTTTTGCATACCTTTGATGTATTTTTTGTTTGTTGTGTCTTTATAGTTTAAGATGCATTATGACTAATGTTCCTGATTCATGCAAATAATGGCGATAATGTGGTTAATTTCCGAGACTAAGGCTGCTAAACAGAGAGTTTATTAGGTTGTTTTTTCCTGTTTGACTAGCCGGGTGGAGCGAAAAGCAAGTGACAGCAGAGCGGGAAGCGGAACATTAGAACCAGAGCGTTGACAATGACGAAAAGTTGATCTTTTCTTCGCTCCAGTGAAAACAGTTTACAGCATAACGGCATCCCTGTACAATATCTTCAAATCAGATTATCACTACACTACAGAACACAACACCAAATAGATAACTAAAAAACCAGGGCCCCAATCCTAATGACTGAATTATTATCAGTCAATGATGAAGGTATTAGCTCCTTTCTAGATTATCTTCAACTTTTTCAAACACGTTGACAATATACTTTTATTTACGAATATTTCTGCCTATTCCTTCTCTGTCAGTCTGTCTGTCTGTCTGTCTGTCTGTCTATCTGTCTATATATATATATATATATATATATATATATATATATATATATATATATATATATATATATATATATATAATCTTGCTCTCTCTCTCTCTCTCTCTCTCTCTCTCTCTCTTTCTATAAATAAATAAATAAATAAATATATATATATATATATATATATATATATATATTTATATATAATATATATATATATATATATATATATATATATATATATATATATATATATATATATATATATATATATATTCCTCTACTACATTTTGAGTCTGCGGAGAATATACCCACACCGTATGGTCTTTTATATTTGGACATGTGCCCTAATATAACCAATGCACCTTGTGTCTAAGTTGAACTGCGCGTGCCTCATCAAAGCAAAGCAAAATTTAATTTTTTTAATACAAAATTTGAGTCTGTTCTTTGTAAATGCCTGTCACATGGTTAACCTGAAGATTAACTAGGGAGAGTTATCTTTGTGGTTCCGGTGTTGTCAATGGCACAGATTTGCCTGGCAACCGGTTGAAGATAGGCAGCAGGAGTAGGAGAAGGTGAATTTAAGACTTTGTTATAAGTTCCCAGCAGATAGTCCCAGTGATTCTGAATGTAGTGACACTGTCACTCCTACCACTCTATCCTCTTCTCTCTCTCTCTCTCTCTCTCTCTCTCTTATAAGCTCGTGAGCCCCCCACCTCCCCTATTACACTGAGTGAACAGAAGAGGAAGAAAGGAAGAACTGTATGTCTCTCTCGCAAACTGTCTTTCCTTTTCTATATATGTAATTAACGTGTGTTGTTAACGCAAACACAACTACAACATCTATTGAATTACTTAAAGGTAACAGAACATCCAATACAATAATACAAATGCAATAAGAACTAACATTAACTATACCTGGAAAAGAAGATAATAGTTAAGGCAAAAATACACAAACTGAGCTTAAGTCTATACTATGTGATGATGGTGATGAATTTAATCTAATCCTAACAACTAACAAAAAGGATATTTTGTTTCTAGTCTCTGACTGACTGTCAATAAAACTCTGGGTGTTTGTACACAGTGAACATGTCTTTGTCTGCATTCAATAACATTGTCCGGCTCACTGACTTTTCTTCAGGTGTCGATGGCCTGATCTTTTGTTCTTCACAATGCGAGTGTTGACAATGAAATGAGCGGCTGAGTTGGCATGCTCATCGGTTGTGTAGACCGCAAAATTTTTTCTGTAGAGACTTCGTCTGGTATGCAGATGTCCCTTGGTTGGGAAGATATTTTGCTCATGTGGTGATGATGGTGAATATGTTATATATTTGTATATGTTGGCGCATCAGTGTTACTTGGCGAGTCTGTCCATTACCGCAGGTAATTTAGGATCTCAATACTTTTTATAGGCAGTTGTTGTAAAGGATCGACCGTATACTCATGCAACTTCTGATCACTAATTCACGTGGACAGCTCTTTGTAATTCATCCATGATTATATGTAATTTCTGATTACTTTTCTGTGTGGGTGGTTGTTAGTAGAAAGTATTCCTTGCCGCCTGGCAAGTTCCTTTCTAACCTCGTTATAGTTACTGGAAACTGTGCAATCTTATAAATATAATAATTATCTGCTCGGTGTTTATTATACTGTTAATAGTGTAAAATATAGTATTATGGTAAAAGGTGACTGGTATTTACAGTGTTATAATTATGGAAAATATGTATATATATATATATATATATATATATATATATATATATATATATATATATATATATATATATATATATATATATATATATATATAACTGGAATTAAAATGGATGTATATTAATAATGTATAAACTATAGTACACTAACCTTGGTTTCCATATAAAGAAATCACTGACTTCATGTCCTGATTCTTCCTCGTAAAATATAGAAACAAGTCGGGTCTGGCGGAATGCTTTCTCATAGCAGTCCTTAGAGACGATTGTCACTGGATTTTATCATGACCGAATGGCTGCTGGCTATTCCCGTGTTCTCTTCTGATTTCGTGTGAAGTTCCATTCGTCATTACTTCAGACAGACAACCCATCCCCATTACTCTGTAAAGTTTCTGTAATATTTTGCTATGATCGCATTCGTGTTTTGCTTCGCCCAGACCATCCGTCTGCGTTCGTGTTTTGGGTGTCTGTGCAGTGTTGTTATACTCTTTATAATTTCTTCTTTCATATTGATCTTCGCCCAGACTTTGTTTTTCCGTTAATCCAATATTACTTGGTCCGTTCCATGAGATCCGACTGACCACAGTACTCGTTGTACAGTTGCCTCGCTGATCTGTCTCCGTCTGTCCATTATATTTTATTACTAGCCAAATTAATATTTGTGTATTAGTGCCTTTGTGTAAACACAACCGAGTCGTATTGGCGACTACCTGGCTAGCTAATGTCTCATTGTTGTGTAAACATTCCCTGCAAATTTTGTGGCTTTCCCAGGGTTTACGAAGACCGATGTCTGGTGCGGACAATGGGGTTTCACCATTGAATGCTTTCTCATGCCTTGTAAAATTTATCGGTAAAATATAGGCAATAGGTTTTAAGAATTTAAATGCAGAATTACTCGCCTCTGGCGACAATGCCATACAGAGAATCTCACTGAGCATTTCTGACGATATATTGTCTGTTAATTAGTACTTCCGAGTAATACAGTAATTATCTGTTCGAACTGAATCCACTAGGACAATGTGGCTGGATGTCTATCTGTCTTCATGCAATCCTTGATCGGATGTATCTCCTACTTGACTGAGAAGGATTTAATTTCCAGTTTCCTGGAATCTCTCTTCAAGTGTCTCACTTCCTGTCTGTTTAGAGCTACAAGAAATTTGGTGAAAGAGATTGGTAGTTTCTTCTTCTGTCTATCCTCCCTATTCTCTCCCTCCTACACCCCACAACCCCCGTCTTCGTTTAATATCCGACGCTGCAGTTCTTTATTTCTGTCAGTTCTAGAAATGATGTGTTTCCAACCCGGTAATTCAACGTAAATAACTTACTTACTTACTTAGTCGTTCCTCTTCTACCATGAGGTGTAGAGGTTTGGAAGAGATAGCGCTATACTATCCTATCGGCTGTTTCCTCCTGGCCTGGTTCCATTCTAGCCTTCGGACCTTTATAGGCTGTCTAATGTTGTCCTCCCAGCGGACTCTGGGTCGTCCTAGAGATTTGGATTCCTGACTCTTAGCCTCTCATACCTGTCGCGGCAGCCGATCTTCTCCCATTCTGCAGATGGGGCCAAATCAGCTTAGTTGGGACAGTTCTTCTTGGGTCTGCAGGGGTTGGGTTTTTAGGCCTTGACGTATCGTCTGTGTCACAGAATCATTGGGTCGATCTCTTTTCCTCTACGACAGTATTTAGTTAAATTTTGTTGTGTACTAAATTTCCGTGGTCGCCCCTTTTATTTTTCTGCTATCAAGCAGATATTTAGTACTTTCATATAATCTTATGGGGAAATGCGGCAGCGGAACAGTAAATGAGAATGGGGACAAATTAGTAAGCTCCTGCAGTATTAATAACCTGGTCATTGGAGGAACATTTTTTCCACACAAAGAGGTGCACAAGTTAACATGGGATTCACCAAACGGACGAGACAGAAACCAGGTAGATCACATAATGATCAATGGCAGATGGAGACACGCACTACAAGACGTGAAAGTAAGAAGAGGCGCAGATGTGGGAAGTGATCATCACCTAGGATTAGCAAGACTGAAGGTGAAACTCAGAGCTGCTCGACCAGTTGCAGTCAAACAGAAAAGATATAACATCTCGAAACTTAAGGACCCCTTACCAGAAAAGCTTTCGTGGTCGAAGTAAAGAGATTAAAATCAGATTACCAAAAGCCAGGAAAGTACAGAAACGGATGATGTCGACCAGAAATTCAACACCATCTCAACAATATACAAAGAAAGCAGCCAGTCATGCTTGGGATTCCAGTAAAGAAAGAGCCAAGACTGGATAACAGCAGAAACGCTAAACAGCATAGCGAAGAGAAAAGAAATGAAAAGAAAGAAAACAGAAGCTAAGTCTCCCAGTTAAAGGCAGTATATAGTGAACAGTACAGTCATCTGGACAAGGAAGTAAAACGTCAAACCAGTGCTAACAAAAGGCCATTTCTGGATGACCTTGCAAGACAGACAGAAGAGGCAGCACTGAGAAATGAACAAAGCACAGTTTATAAAATAACTAAAACTATCAGTGGAAAACGTGGAGCAAACAACATAACGTTAGTAAGAGACAAGCAAGGGAATCTCATCACCACAGCACAGGGGCAGGAAACAAGATGGGCAGAGCACTTCAGAGAAACACTAAATAAGGAACCACCAGAGACTCAGATGAATGTTCCTGAGGCTGAAAGTGATTTAGATGTAAATACAGACATTCAACGAAAAGAAGAAATCATCACAGCTATCAAAGGGTTAAAAAATGGAAAAGCGCCTGGTCACGACAATCTACAGTAAATGCTGAGTTATTCAAGGCAGAGCCTGAACTAGCAGCAGAACTATTAGAACCACTATTTGCACAAGTCTGGGAAACTGAGACAACACCAACATAGTGGAGTAAAGGAATAATTGTCAAATTGCCCAAGAATGATGACCTTGCAGACTGCAACAACTGGAAAGGAATTACTCTACTCTCAGTTCCCAGCAAAATACTAAGCAGGATAATCATCCAGAGAATTTTAAAAGCAGTTGACCATAAACCGAGGAAAGAACAAGCGGGCTTTAGAAAGAACAGAAGATGTGCAGATTATATATTCACTCTCAGGAACATTATAGAGCAGTGCTCAGAATGGCAGAGACAGCTGTACATTAACTTTGTTGATTTTGAAAAGGCTTTCAACAGCATACACAGGGACATCCTATGGAAAATACTGAGGGCTTATGGAATTCCCAGCCGCATTGTTTCATCATAAAAAGCCTCTATTCTAACTTTACGTGCAGTGTTGGATTGAGTAATGTAACTTTCGAAGTGAAAACATGAGTACGACAGGGATGCCCCTTATCAACAACATTATTTTTGACAGCCATAGACTGGGTGATGCGCCAGACAACAGAGGGCAGTCCAAAAGGAATTAGATGGATACCATTTTCTTCATTGGAAGACCTGGAATATGCAGATGACATTGCACTACTTGCGCATACACATCAACACATTCAAGAAAAACCCGATAAACTGAATAAGTATGGCCAGCAGGTTGGCCTGATTATCAATCTGAAGAAGACAGAGGTCATGACACTAAATGTGGACAATCCTGAGCCAATAACAGGAAGGAACCATAAGTTGAAACAGATAGACACATTTACTTACCTAGGATGCGTAGTAACACCTGACGGCAAAACAAGCAAGAACATTAACAACAAAATGAATAAAGCGAGAACAGCCTTTGCTATTCTCAACAACATTTGGAAGTCTTCCCAGTACAGCACAAAAACCAAATTAAGACTGTATGAGAGCTGTGTACTTTCTGTGCTTCTCTATGGTGCGGAATGTTGGAGAGTAACAGAGAAGGAAATGTTGAAACTGTCCTCCTTCAACACAATCTGCCTAAGGAAAATTCTCCTAATCTTTTGGCTAAACACTATCAGCAACCAAGAACTACTTATTCGGAGTAACCAGGAGGACATGCACACCATCATAGCTGGCAGACGCTGGAGCTGGGTTGGCCACGTCCTCAAAAAGAACCCTGATACCACCACAAGAACAGCTATGCAATTGACACCCGAGGGAAAACGAAAGAGAAGCCGACCAAAAACAAATTGGCGGAGAACTGTGGAAGCCGAGATGCAAAGAAAGAACCAGAGTTGTGGCACTGTACGAAGGATGGCCGCCGACCGAGCATCGTGGAATCAATTTGTTGCTGCCCTAAAGGACGCCCCCAGGCGTGATGGCAGCTGACTGCTTTGACGGTTGGCGGTTATTGATCAAAGAAGAAGATAATTCCTCATGAACCCTGGCGATAACTTATCCGTCTGTGGACAGATTGAAGATACGCACTTATCAGTCGGACACACCTGAGCGGAAACTTTGTAATAGTCCAGGGCAGATTAAAGAAGTTATTTGTAAACATTGCCGAGAAAGGATCGGATGTTTTCATTCCATTTTTCGGAGACATGACCTCTGCAGTAACGGGCAGAAATTTCCACGAGTAAATAATTTGAATTACCCCATAAAACACGCATGGTTAAAACGATAGAAGATATAACACCCCTTCCGATTAGAGCCCTGCTTAACATCGTAACAAACAAATGCGGAGAAAGACATACAATATAACCTGCCACTTCAGCCACAGTAGAACACTGGAAAAATTCACTGGCGCCAAGAAGACAACCAGACCTTGCCAGAGTAAAGACTAAAATCAGCTTTCATTTATCAGATCGGACCTTGTTTCTCAGGACTTAAAAGCCCAGGAAAAATTCTACCATTTTAACACGAAAACCTGAATCTGAGGGAACTGAAACACAAGTCAAAGTGGGAACTTATTGTTAAAGTAACAACACCCCAGACCAGGTGTAAGAGGCCTCTACAAGTGCCTTTATTTCTCTGAGCCAACAGTCTGTGAGCCTAAAGATTGGCGCAAGTTGTAAATTTTGAATTCTAACGCTTTTGAACACGAAGGCTGATAGCGACACTTATAACAACAAAAAATATCTTTCAGCAGTGAAGATAAAATCGATGACAATAGTGATGAAATTTGTACGAAAACATAAATGTGGAAACATGACAAGCTAATTAAATCATTGACATAAAATATGTGAACTCACCACAGTCTTCCTCGTCGGAATTATCACCACAGTCATCTTTTCCATTGCATACTTTGCCTAGACCAACACATTTTTTTATCCCACTGCAAGCTCTTGCTCCTGGGCCACACAATCCTATAAAATCCATTTCAGAGTCAATAGATTGAGTGAAAGTGAAAGAGTTAGAGGTGGGGGAGAGAAGATCAAAGAGAGATAAAGATCAGAAATTAGCTGTTTGAGTTACAGTGAAAAGGTTCGGAGAATAAAATTAAAAGAGATAAAGATTAAGTAATGATGCCTGTTTTCGGTGGTAGTGAAAGGATTGAGGGAGAGAAGAACATTAAAAGAGATAAAGATCACATATGAGTTGTTGGGTGGTAGAAAGGATTGGGAGCAGATAAGAAAGTGAACAGAGATAAAAATTGCTTACTGAGTTGTTTTGGATGGTAGTAAAAGGTTTGGGAGGAAAGAATAAAGTTGAAAGAAATAAAAATAAAAGAATTACAAGAGCCAACTGATTGTTGGTGCTGCAGTAATAGTAGTAAACATAGTGGTAGTTAGTTAGTTGCTTATCCTTTACAGGACGTGGCAATCAACCCCAGCTTTTATTGGCTGTTTGTGATTTTTCTAGGCAATTTTTTCATTCAGTAGTTTGCCATTGCTTTCTGAACGGTACGGCGCTTATACCATTGTTAAAAATCCACACAAAGCGATCTGCTACCAAACCGCCTGCAGCAGGTTTCGAACCTGGTATATCTGGATTATGAAACTGCGTTCATATCCATTAAGCCACAGACGCCGGTGGTAAAATATTATAGTAGTAGTAGTGAAAACGTAATAGTATTAGTGATGGTGATTACTGTTACTGTTGCTTCTTTAAAGCTGAAAACCAATCTTAGACAGAGAAGCAGATGAAAGGACTCATTTGAGAACACTTCAATAGGTCTTCAACAAAAGGTCGTTTTTCTAAGGGTAACACCTTGAAGAACAAATCCCTGTGATAGAATTGAGTAAAAAATTGTTGGGCACTGGGTGGAGCTACACCCACACCCGTCATCTCTTCTTGACTGTTATTTTATCGCATTTCTTTCTCTAATTTCTCTTCTGTAGATGAAAGTGGGGAGTGCTCGCTGTCACTCTTACTATGACAAATTCTCTCCCATTGCTTGTTAAGTTGGTCAGAGTAATTTTTGAAGCGGTAAAAACTCTCCGTATTGTTTCTTTGAGACCAGGGAAAGTTAGCCGCCTCGCTGTTCACGTGCAGAACTTAGTACGCCATCTGTTGGCGGTTTCTCTCTCTCTCTTTTTTTACACGTAAACATGAGAAACTGTTCCTGGAGTTCCGTCATGTTTCGTGGCAGTCCGGGCGAAGTAGGAACTTCTTCGAAGACACCTGCGCTGTTGAGATGTTGGTCTCTTAAACTTCCCTGTGGGTGATGCTAGGAATTCTGGGACTATCTATGCATAACAATCTTTACTATGTTACGCTAATTCTTTGTAACTTTTCGTTAGGAGAATTCTCTGGGTAATAGTTACGCGTTGTTCTCTACGCACGTGTTAGCCACGCGCGAACACCTGCCACCCTACTATTATTATATATACCGTCTAATTCTGCTTCTAATTGCTTCAGTCCTAAAAATTCCTGCCGTGAGAAGTTAGAAGACTTAACGCCAGCTTGCTTTATAGAGGGGGAGATTATGTCAGTCTTGTAAACCCTGTCATCACCGGTAGACCATTGCGCCATCAGCCTGACTTTGACTTCGTGGAATAACGTTGAAGTCATCGACCCATGTACAGCTGGATTGCACATCCACTATAGTAGTGCCTATTATTATCAGCCTATTACGGGCCCATTGGTGATTGCCCTTGCTTGATAAAACGTAAATAATTCGTCTACCACCAAGTAATAGGAGCGTCCGCTTTATAGGCACCAGTTCTCTTTTCCATCAAGCTACGTCGTCCACTATTATTTAGGGCTGCTACCTTAGTAGTGGGCCAATACAGAACGTGGATTTATTCATCAGCATCTATCGTATCGTGAGTGTTTCCATCGCACCTCTCGAGTGCCTGGATTTACAGCCTGGTGCATTTATTTCATGCATGTATTAGCAGTTCAGGAAACGGAGAGGATGGAAAATGGTTCGTATTTGCGGTCAGCTGTGAGTTTAGTTTAGCATCAACGCACTCGCGCCAACAAAGAAGGACTTGGGGTAGAGTGCACTCAAATTAATAGAGGGGAGGGTAGATTTTAAGTAAACTGTGGACCGGAACAGTTAGTGAAATTTACTAGCAGTGCCGCTGACATTGACAAGTCAGCGGGATTAGTGTGTGTAGGTAGGACTCTTTATTTCAGGATTTCCAGAAAAGGATTATTAGTTTAACCCTCACCCTATAATTGTGGGAGTGTGGCAGACTCTTACCTAACTCACTCGTAATAATCCGGCAAACTTTGCCAAGAATTTTAATTGTTAAATCTTCAGTAACAAGGAGAGCTCACCACCCAAAATATATCTAACACGGCGTGGTCCAACTGCAGTCCCGCTGGTCAAATGCGGCTCGCGTAAAATTGTTTCGTGGCCTGCCCTCATACAAAAACATTTCTTTAATTAGGTGGTATAATTAATACTTTTGAGATTAGACTCAAAACATCCGGTGCAAAGCAATGTTCTACTGCCTCCAGTCAGCACCCGAAAGAGTTCGATTGACATTGATAAAAATAAAACTAAAATTATTTCAACAGAAATTCAATGATCATTGCCATTTTTATTGTATTTTATTTTTTATGTCCCACTCTTCAATTTTCATCCATTTCTCACTGAGCTTTTATTTTAAATAATGTTTTATGAAATTCCAGCGGTCTTTAAATTGTTGGTTTATATGGCCCTTAGGGTAGAATAAGTTGGACCACCTGATCTAACAGTTCTTTTTCACAAAACTTAAGAAACTATTAGTGTCCATTGTTTCATGGTAGATAATTCTTTGGCACCACTAACTGTCTGTATCATCCATCTGCAAAGCTTGAAATGTAATAGCAAATGTTCATCAATCCAATAGCTCGTGATAATGGAGCTCTCAGTTATCACTGAACTCACGTGACCGGCGATCGCAACCGATTTGCCTATTCTCTGGGCAGTTTGACTTTATAATATTCATTGGCATTTTCGTATCAAGTGCAATACAATCAGGACCACTATGTTTATCTGAACAAGCTTAGGAAGGCTACATTATTTCGCTCACATGAACAGCAAAGTTCTGCTCACGGCTACATAATATATAAACGGACTTCATCGGACTCAGACGACGTACTCAATAAAGTCACATAACCAACGTGTATATATTTCAAATTCAGTGCATTTTGTGTGCACACGGAAAAATAAAATGACTCTGTCCTCTTTTATGCATCAGAATACAAACTGTTAATTCCACACAATATAACTCTCTGACATATAGTAATAACAGAAGGGTGCAGTGTATAATGGTGGATATAACACTGACAGACAGACAGACAGACAGGTAGGTAGGTAGGTTGGTAGACAGACAGACAGACAGACAAAAGATTCCACAGACATCCCAGGACGAGGGCATATCCAGAGAGTATCGGGAAATCTCGAAGACGGCCGGATATAGTGCTGCATTCTTCATCATCGCACCAGGTTATATTGATTGAACTGACCGTGCCATTTGAATCCAGATTAGACGAGCAACATTCATTCAGATAGACAGATAGATAGATAGATAGATAGATAGATAGATAGATAGATAGATAGATAGATAGATAGATAGATAGATAGATAGATAGATAGATAGATAGATAGATAGATAGATAGATAGATAGATAGATAGATAGATAGATAGATAGATAGATAGATAGATAGATAGATAGATAGATAGATAGATAGATAGATAGATAGATAGATAGATAGATAAAATACACAGAAAAATATGCACACAGCACATGGTGACATACACAATATCCTACCATCGGAAGTTACTGAGGCCATAAATAGACCTAACAACAAAATCAACACAACTAAACTTGAAGTTTTCATAATCTCGCCGTGAACAAGTCCTATGTTGACCTGGTTACTGTAGCTTGAAAAGAGAGAATGACAGACTAGGCTATGCCGAGCTGAATATATTTGAAACAGTAAGTACCGAGGTGACGTAAATGAATTGTTCAAGGCGGCAATTGTTACCAAATTACACATAAGATAGGGAAACCCGAGGCCTGTAAACAGTAACAAAAAATAACAGGGCAATCCACATAGGACGTCAGTAAACTCACGACGTATAAAGTCAATGATTCTTGTAACAGCCGTTGACGTTTTTCTTCATTATTTATTGTGGACGCCACAGTGACAAAATGGTTACGCGAATATGTAGGCACATCAAACAGTCATTATCACAGCAACATTCAATACAGCAATAGACGGTAGACAGCATTACAATGATGAGTCAGATGCATGTTATATTTCAAAGTGCTGTAAATGTAGTCAGGTGAAAAAACTCCATCCTTTTCTATAACAGCCAGGAGATAACCAGATGTATGAGATCAGTTCACTCTCCTTAGTTTGACTTCAGCAAGACAGACACGTCTGCCGAAGTATAAATAATGTCCTCAAAAATATCCTCTAGATAATAAAGGTTTTTCCAAACCTAGTTCATTTAACAAAGTAGCAAGTAATGGTCCTTGGTACATGCATCAACCGATGCAGTACAATGCAGCGACATGTGAGCTGGGAAAAACATCTCGTGACGACGACTTTCGAAGACAGGCTATGAATCGAAATCGCTCACGACCCAAAATCGATAGAGTTAATGAAAAAGTCAATTTACCTTGCTTTCAAGAAATACAGAAATATCACGCCTCCCGGCATGTGCAAATACACTAGAGGTATTATCTCGAATAAACGAAATATCCATAAGAGGACTACACATCCCTGACAGAACAAAAAAATAGCGGAGATCCCCTCTTCAACGAGGCATCTCTTTCGCCATTCCAAATCGCTCACTCCACTAGTGGTGGGCGGAAACCGATCGACCAAGAAGCAAGACAAGTCATGCGCAGTCCAGCGCAAAATGACCACAGCTCAAACTTAACTGCATTCGATACCAACGCGAGAAGACAAATGCTTACCGAGAAAAGTGACTATAAATTTCAAGCAGTTGTTGCCCTTGCGTTATAAAATAGATATTGAAATAAAACGATGTTGCGAGAATTTATCACGCAACATATCACCACCTCCTCCCGATAAAAAAAAAAATGTGGAACATATTTTTTTTTTCAATATCAAAGAGCATGCGATAAGCGGCTCAAAACGCACGAATTATGCGCTGATAATTAACTAAATTGCCAAACAATAGGCTAATTATAGAGTGTCTGGTGAGGATATACCTCAACAGAAAAATAAATATGTCTCAAAAAATATTCACATCGGGGAGGTGTCACCAACACACATCACGTTAGCATGTAAACACAATATACGTATGCAAGTTACTATAATCATCATTAACAGCATACTCTAATATTGTCTTTAAAAATGGATGTACAAATCTGATAGGAAAATTTAAATAGTACATTCTTTGACATGTAATGACATAAGTACATAGTAAAGTTAAACTACATGACGATCCAGGACATATGCTCTGGTATTCCGAGGGTAAGTACACAATCAAGAACTCGTCATGCTTGATACTCATTCTGAGAAAGTACAAGCAATATAATGCTAATTAATAACTAATATGCTTCATAAGGTACAATACATTATTAATAATTGTGGCTGTTTAGTAAACAAACGGCCCTTATATTAACTACTCAGTCCTCCTCTATCATCTTAAAAAACGAACAGAAGAAGATGACAACAAAGCACGATAGTGTGTACATATAAAGTAAGTACAGATGTGCTAATCTATTGTAGAAATATAGGTGTGTTATGACTCTGTAATATATAGAAATATAGGACAGAAGTATTAGTTGGAGTCATGTGGGCATCTAGGGATAAAACATTTCCAGCCATCACATTAATCCGCACCCACGGGATAGCTCCGTAACGTGGATGTGAAAGAGGTTGAAGAGCTATGACAGCAATCGTATTGGGATCTCGAACTCTTCAAATTCTTAGTCTGAATAGCTGTAAGAGCTTTCTGATCAGTCTCTAGAATGAAATGTGCGCCCAGGAGGAATCTTTGTAGCTTTAGAATTGACAAAACCATCGCTAACAACTCACGGTCTAAAACCGAGTAGTTCCTCTCTGCCGCATTTAGTTTTCTAGAAATGTACATAACAGGATGCAGAGTATTTGCATATTCTTGCATCAGTGCTGCTCCAATCCCAGGGGATGAAGCATCACTCCGAAGAACAAAAGTCCTAACAAGAGGAGGTAATCTTAAGATGGGAGGAGAAGAAAATATATTCTTGATTTGGTCTAGTGAAGATTGGCATTCTTCAGACCAACGGACCAGATTAGGCGAACCTTTCTTCAACAATGTTGAGAGAGGTGCCATGATCGAAGATAAATTTGGAATAAATCTCCCATAAAATTGAATTAAACCTAAGAGACTCCTAACTTGTTTCTTCGTTTTAGGAACAGAGATGTTCAGTATTTTGGAAGTATTGTGGTCTTCTGTCTTCAAGAGCGCACCTGACCACCACGATGAACCCCAGGAAAGAGATTTCAACCCAAAACCCAACATAAGTTTATAAAGGTTTCCGCTGTCAAAATTATTCTCACGTAGAGTGGACAGTAAGTCATATAACCCTAAATAGTGATCTTCCCAGGTATCACTGAAGAGACAGATGTCATCTAAGTATGCGATGACATCCGAACGATGTGACAGAATTCGACGCATCATGCGAACGAAAGTGGCAGGGGCGTTCATGAGACCAAAAGGCATAACATTCCATTTGAAATAGACCCCTAGGTGTAGAAAAAGCAGTAAGAGGTTTGGCATGCTCTGCTAAAGGCACTTGCCAATAACCTTTAGACAAGTCAAGTTTAGTGAAGAATCTAGAATTAGAAAGTCTAATCAGTAGATCTTCTAACAAAGGCATCGGTTCAGCGTCGAACTTTGTGACCTGATTCAATTTGCGATAATCAACGCAAATTCGTATGTTCTTATTCTTCTTTCCTGACAATAAACCATGGAAGAAGAATATGGTTCGTTGATGTCGTATGGTTCAATTAGATTTAATATACATTGGGGGGTAAAAAATCATTTTCATCCACTTCCCTTTGCCCACTTGTGCGACTGAAAGTGTATAGGGAATAGGATAACGTGCCTAACCCTAATTTGGGATTATTGTCGTTAAGAATTAAGACATGTTCTATGGGTACAACTGTGTTTGTCCAAGGTATGTCCAGTGCGAAACATCCTGAAATGTTTGTAACATCGACGAGACTTGTCGATGTTCGTCACCAGAAAGATTAGGAGAAGCAGAAACGTTTTTCCAAGATTCCGTGGAATGTAATGGAACCACTGGAAGGGGAAGGTTGACATCAGAGAAGGTAGCTTCCTCATCCTGAAATGACCGACAGGGATGACATTACTGACCGAGAGGTGCAGGAGCATCATCCGTTGCCTGGAAAATAGGCAGCAAATAGTCCGGACGTTCGTGAAATTCCGAAAGCATGTTTTATTGTGGAAAGGTTTTTAATGCTTTCCATCAATATAGACCCCATTGTCAACAATTCGTGAAATCCGAGAGAGACCAATTGCATACGGACCTTTCCATGCAATAAGAAGTCTTAATTTTCCATAACTGGGGAAGTAGGACGGAATTACTTTGTCACCTTGACAAAGTTGTCGTTAGAACATCTATTCTTGTTAGCAAACTGTCTTGCCTTGCTCTTTGAGCAAATTTCTGATGAACGCAGTTGCTCGCTTTACATGCCTCAATGATCTTTTGTCTAAGAGCAATGACATACTCATATGAGGATTGAGTTTCATCGCTAATATCATCGGCAGTGATGAGATCGTGTAATAAAGACATAGGGCCGCGTGGACGCGCGCCTAAGACAAGTTCGAAGGGAGAAAATCCTGTGTGTTCATTAGGGACTTCTCTATAGGCAAAGAGAGCCGCGGGTAAAACCCTGTCCCAATCTTGAGGATGATCTTCAGTTATCTTACCAAGCAAAGTCTTGAGCGTTCTATTCAGACGCTCAACTAACCCATTAGACATAGGATGGTTGATACTACTGAGAGATCGTTCAATATGTAAGGTAGACATTACCTGTGACATAGTGTCAGATATGAGTTGAGTGCCATGGTCTGACAATATTTCTCTGGGGAACCCCAAGCGAGAAAATATCAACCAAAGAGCATCTGCGGTATCTGTAGTAGATATGCTCTTAAGAGGAATAGCCTCTGGCCAACGTGTGCACATATCGACACATGTAAGGATAAACTGATGTCCTCTGGCCGACTTGACCTAAAAAGGGCCAATAATATCTATGGCCATTTTCTGAAACGGCCGAATAGGAATGATTTCAGCACCCTGGATAGCTGCGCCGCATGTCGTGGTCTCGCCTAGGGAGGTCCCCCCAAAACAATTGGTGGTTGGGGGGGGGGGGGGGGTTTGACCTCCTGACATACCTTGCATGATCGGCAGTAAATACGAATGCCTTGTTGACAAAAGGCCAAAAGAAAGCCGCAAGGACTCTCGACTTCGTACGGGCAAAAACCCTTATGTCCCCCAGACATTCCGATTCAATGGAGCATGTTTGTAATATTTGGACTCTAAGCACTTGGGAACAAGAAATTATGTGCCGAATGTGGCACACAATTGCCTGACGTTAGTCGAATTCTTGTTGTACCATTAACGTTACAAAGTTATCGCGCCGTTTCTCATTGCAATCCAAGATTTTCTATTTGTATCCTGATTCGGATCACCTTTCTTCGCAAGAACGAAGAATTTTTTTAAAGAAGGATCTTCTTCTTGCAATTTTATGAAAGAGTCACGAGTGATTACTAAGTGACTATCTTGGCTATCAACTTCATTATCACTATTCAGTGAAGTTTCGGGTGTTTGTAGAGCTTGTGCTCTTGTAACTACTGCATTTGTAGCTTGCATGTTATTATCTTCCCAAGCAGCAATCTGCTGTGGGGTACACTCCCTAACTCCGTGAATACGACCAATAATAAGGTCCGCAATAGGAGTAGGTAAGAGACAAGCATGCACATCTCCAGTAAAGAAAGGAGTGGCAATGCGAATTACAGCAGTAGGATATTTTTCTAGAGTGCCGCCAAATGTGACACATTTAATAACCCTTCCTGTAGCACAAGATGGATCTACAAGCGATTGTCTAAACCAATAGTGGTGCATCCGGAATCGAAAAGTAGTGAGACCGGAGTATCATTAACAAGACCCTTATGTAGAATTAAAGAACCCCTCCCGTCATGCGCAACAGCAGCATGAAGAGCGGGAAGTGGGTGACCACAACTCAAAGTAGTTATGGTACCCGGTTCGAATAAAGTACTGCATTGGGGGCATTTGTTTGCTCTCTCAAAGTCAAAAGCAGAACCAGTGACAGCGTCAAAGTTTTTACTATCAACAACATGATTACAGGCTCCCTCAGTTTCCTGTTGTACAGCATTAGCCTGCTGATATCTCTTTTTTTTGTGTTGAGATCTACCCCGACTATTATTACCTCTGAAGTTATCAAAGTTATTATTATCTCTGCAGTTATTATTGTCTCTATTGTAATTGTTATCCTGGTTCGAATTCCAGTTTCCACGATTACTATCATGTTCACATGGATGCGAACATCTATTTGTTTGGTTTTGAGGTCTTCGGCAGGAATAACCTCTATTACCATATCCTCTTTTGAAATGCCTATAATTATTAGGGTGATAGTAACGACCACTATCAGGTTGTCTCCAATTCTTCGAAGAAGAATCACCATGAATTGGTTTCCATGATTTTGACAGAAATTACCGCTACTCTTTCTATCAAAATTTTGTTGGGATCTACGAGCAAAGTTTTGGCCATACGGAGCTGCCGAAGCAACTGGTAAACCTTCTTTCACCTTAGAGTTACCCATGGTTATGTGTGGGTGCGCAGTTACGTATTGGCAACAGAAATCTTCCATTTCTTTTATTGTTTTAGGTTTACGTTCATGAAGGAAAGCAAGGAAAGACTCATCGACAGACGACATGACTTTGTCTCTAAGTATTAAGTCCATAAGTCCTTCATAAGTTTTTTCCGTCTTAGATAGTTCAACCCATCGTGAGAAAGTAATGCGTATTCTTGCAATAAACTCGGAGAATTCAACTCCATTTTCAGGTAACATGTTTTTAAATTGTAGACGATAGCCGTCTTCGTTAAGCTGATATTTCTTTAACAAAGCGGCCCTAACAACCTCATAATTGTTCTTGTCAGGTTCATCCACCATATTTAATATACTTAGAGCTTTACCTGTCAGTATCCCTGATAACTGATAAACATATTTTGCTTTGTCTATGTTATGAGCTGTACATGCTTGTTCAAATCTGTCCAGATAGAACATTATGTCATCGCTGGAAGGACTAAATGTTGGTAACTTAATCTTAAAAGTATCATTATTAGCCTTACCAGAAGATGAACCCTTGTTTGAATCATTACCATTACTCATGCTCGTCAATTTCAATTTTTTCCAACTCTAAAGCTAAGACCTTTTCTTCATGTTCCATTTTGCTTTCTCTTTCCTCTCATCAGACTCTCTCTGTAATCTTCTTTCCTCAGCCTGAGCCTCTTTTTGAAGTCTTTCATTTTCAGCTTCTTTTTCAAGTCTTTTATTTTCAGCCTCTTTTTCAAGTCTTTTATTTTCAGCTTCTTTTTCAAGTCTTTTATTTTCAGCCTCTTTTTGAAGTCTTTCAGCTTCTAGCTGTAGCTGGAGTTTTCTTTCTTCAGCTTCTGATTCCCTTTTTTGTTTTTCCATTTCCATTTGGAATCTTTTTTCATCCACCTGCATCTGCAGTTTCTTTTGTTCAGCTTCCATATGCAGTTTCTTTTGTTCAGCTTCCATTGCTTTATCATATCGAGCAGTTGCAAATTCTTCTAACTTATCACCAGTCTTGCCAAGCAATTTACCCTGCTCAATAAAGTGCTCAAATGTAGACATGTTGTCTAACATATGAGTCCAAAACCTGAAATAATTAACTAATTTATTTCAAACCTAAGTGTAACAAGTCTTAATTAAGCACTTGTATATTCACATCACATTATATTATCCCAGTCTCTGTGGGAAACAAGTCTCCAATCAAAGAACTTGTATATGAAATATCAGCACTCAATTCTTGATCATAAGTGCACTTCTCATTCAATAGTGCACGACACTATTCATCATTCATTTATCATCAGTGTAGTAGTAACAGTGCATTAGCATAGCCCATTAACTAATTACTATAACTGTAAACAATGACTATGTAAACACATGCAGAATGTAAACATTGAAAATGTAAACAATACAAACAATGTAAACAATAACAATGTAAACAATAACAAAGATCAGCAACAATACAAAAACGTTCGCAGAAATAAACTAAAAATAAAGCAGAAATTAATGAAATATCACAAAAAATGTGACGATATCTGCGCTATAATTAAACAAAATACATGACACCACAGTGTATAAACAAAAATGTTGTATGAAACTAAATTATAGTCAAGAGTAGGCTAACAAATACAAACAAATCAAAACAAAACTAAAGAATGCGAAATAATAACGAAAACAATATTAAAACATGTCATCACAGCTAACATAAATAGCAACAGAAGTCGCTTAGCAAATTCCAGTATTGGAAATTTGCAAACCCTACAGAAAACGCTCACAATAGACGACCTCTATGACGTGGCATAATCTAACGGAGACACCACCCAACCGAGAACCCGCTGAAATATAAACATATAAATATACGAATAACATATAAACATATAACATATAGAATGAGATGATACACAGAAGACTCAGCAGAAGTATAAGGGCACAGTTTACATACAAACAGGCCACTTAACTTATAGGCTTCCAATCGTAGAACAGCAGAAAAAACGGATGTCAATCAACGTCCTAAAGAGCGAAGCTCCAACGATGATGGCACATCTGAACTGCTTCCACTGCTAACACGATGGTACAAGAGCTTCTGAAATACTGTGTGTTGAGTTGTTTCGGCACTTGACCTTCTAATCCAAAAGTAAGTTGATGGAAATCGGTACTTGGCCTTCTTCAGAAAACAACCCGTTTCAACCGGCACTTGACCTTCACAAAAACGACAGCACTGGAACCTTGACAGCAGCAACTTGCTTGACTTGCGTAAAAGATAACAGCAGTCCGAGTTATCCGGCAACATGTAACAACGCCGGGTACTGTCAAATTCTTGTTTCCGTCAAAAAGTTGAAATTTTGACTTTTACCGGGCAACGCCGAGTACTTTGAAAATTTTGAAGATGTTGACTGTATTGAAGAATGTTAATTTCTTGAAGGATGCTGATGAATTCTTGTTGAAAATGAAGTGGGTAAGGGACCCCGTGTTTGCTGGTACCAGAATCAAACCAGCTTATGGCCACCAAATGATGCGTGATGCCATATGATGATGGATGGTATCCGCATGTCTGGTTTTGTGTAGTGTGCAGACGTGTTCAGTCAAAACAATGTTCATACAAAAATAACAGGGCAATCCACATAGGACGTCAGTAAACTCACGACGTATAAAGTCAATGATTCTTGTAACAGCCGTTGACGTTTTTCTTCATTATTTATTGTGGACGCCACAGTGACAAAATGGTTACGCGAATATGTAGGCACATCAAACAGTCATTATCACAGCAACATTCAATACAGCAATAGACGGTAGACAGCATTACAATGATGAGTCAGATGCATGTTATATTTCAAAGTGCTGTAAATGTAGTCAGGTGAAAAAACTCCATCCTTTTCTATAACAGCCAGGAGATAACCAGATGTATGAGATCAGTTCACTCTCCTTAGTTTGACTTCAGCAAGACAGACACGTCTGCCGAAGTATAAATAATGTCCTCAAAAAATATCCTCTAGATAATAAAGGTTTTTTCAAACCTAGTTCATTTAACAAAGTAGCAAGTAATGGTCCTTGGTACCTGCATCAACCGATGCAGTACAATGCAGCGACATGTGAGCTGGGAAAAAACATCTCGTGACGACGACTTTCGAAGACAGGCTATGAATCGAATCGCTCACGACCCAAAATCGATAGAGTTAATGAAAAAGTCAATTTACCTTGCTTTCAAGAAATACAGAAATATCACGCCTCCCGGCATGTGCAAATACACTAGAGGTATTATCCCGAATAAACGAAATATCCATAAGAGGACTACACATCCCTGACAGAACAAAAAAATAGCGGAGATCCCCTCTTCAACGAGGCATCTCTTTCGCCATTCCAAATCGCTCACTCCACTAGTGGTGGGCGGAAACCGATCGACCAAGAAGCAAGACAAGTCATGCGCAGTCCAGCGCAAAATGACCACAGCTCAAACTTAACTGCATTCGATACCAACGCGAGAAGACAAATGCTTACCGAGAAAAGTGACTATAAATTTCAAGCAGTTGTTGCCCTTGCGTTATAAAATAGATATTGAAATAAAACGATGTTGCGAGAATTTATCACGCAACAGTATGTTTTCATGCACTCGGAAGAAATAAAGAAGTAGAACATTATACGAAAGAAAAACAACAGCTGTTGTTACAACAGCTGTTGTTTTTCTGTTTTTGTTTTTTTTTTAAATGTGTTTGCTACTTTTCTTTGTAGCACGCCACTTTCAACCATCTACCATGTACATGGAGTTGTTGGTTATATCAGGACTAATTTTTCTGTTGTCTAGTGTTCTACTTCTTTATTTCTTACGAGTGCCTGAAAACATACCTTTATGTTTGTCTAATATTTATTTACCAAATTACGACGGCTAAGTGAAGACCCGATGTTTGATACGTTTTACTCTTAAAGGACGACGAGCCAGTTTTCTGGGCCGATATTTCTTTTTTTCTTCCCAGTCTCCAACTATTTTATACTCATAAAAATTTTTTTAAATTTATAAACTAAACATATTCAGAATCGTCATACATTTTCCTTTTTAAATATATATATAACACGACAATATTTGTTAAAAACTTTGAAATAACTGACACTTACTTGCGTAAAACATGGGAAAACCACAACGATGAATCTTCTTTGTAATAAAGTACGCTGAAGTTACAGAGAGACAGACAGACAGACAGACTGACAGAGAGGGAATAGGCAGAAATATTCATAAATAAAAGTATATTGTCAGCGTGTTTGAAAAAGTTGAAGATAATCTAGAAAGGAGCTAATACCTTCATCATTGACTGACAATAATTCAGTCATTTGGATTGGGGCCCTGGTTTTTTAGTTATCTATTTGGTGTTGTGTTCTGTAGTGTAGTGATAATCTGATCTGAAGATATTGTACAGGGATGCCGTTATGCTTTAAACTGTTTTCACTGGAGCGAAGAAAAGATCAACTTTTCGTCATTGTCAACGCTCTGGTTCTAATGTTCCGCTTCCCGCTCTGCTGTCACTTGCTTTTCGCTCCACCCGGCTAGTCAAACAGGAAAAAACAACCTAATTAACTCTCTGTTTAGCAGCCTTAGTCTCGGATATTAACCATATTATCGCCATTATTGGCATGAATCAGGAACATTGGTCATAATGCACCTTAAACTATAAAGAAAAAAAAAAAAAAAAAAAACAAATGCATCAAAGGTATGCAAAAGACCATTTACTCTAAAGTCATCGGAAGCATAGAGTGACGTCACTGCTTCCCTGAAAAAGTATTAATCGCTGCCAAATGAACAACTGCACACATGGGAGAATACTAAATAGTCAAGTGCATAAATTACGGAGTTACATACTTGAAAAAACATTAATAAGTCATCTACATATAGCATACACAAGGATTCTACCTAAAGACACACACCTGCGCGAAGCCAACGAGTCTAGCCACTGCGCGCTATCCACTGAAATTATGTGCCTGACACCCATTATAATATACGCCGCCTGTTGCCCCTCAGTCACAGCCTTTTCATTAGTACACCAAAAAACTCAGCGTATTGTGGACAATTTTGGTGTTTTCTGTACCACTTCGTTTATTGTCACGATTTCCATTGCCCATTGCGGTTGTTCCACAGCCAGCCTGATGCCTTTTCGGCAGTTTCACTAAGCTTCTTCAATGCCCTTGTTCTCGACTGTCCCTCAGCCCCAACAGTTTCAATAAATCATACACTGATGCAGCCACAAGCCCTCTTGCGCCCACTTCAACAGCCATGACCCTTTGCAGTGAACCCATCGTGTCTCAGATCCGCGGCCAGATCACTATACTTGGCCGCTTTGAATGAATGTTGCTCGTCTAATCTGGATTCAAATGGCACGGTCAGTTCAATCAATATAACCTGGTGCGATGATGAAGAATGCAGCACTATATCCGGCCGTCTTCGAGATTTCCCGATACTCTCTGGATATGCCCTCGTCCTGGATGTCTGTGGAATCTTTGTCACCGTAGGGTTTGCCCAAGCTATGTTTATACTTCAGGCAAGGTTATATGAACGCTTAACGTATGGTGCCGTAGGGTTTGCCCAGGCATTATAAATATATTTGCCAAGATGGGTGAGCGTTGAAAACAGTTCACGAGAAAAATAGAGGGAAGATAAAAAAATAACAGACAATGTTCACTAACTTCGCTTGCATTGGCAGCGTGAGTGTTTTTCTAGTGAGTATTAAATAAAGCTCGACCAATGGTTTGAGCTGGTAAAACAGATTAGTGAACGAATCCGGGGGGTAGCGGAAAAAAAAAAGGCACGGGGATGACAAGGACTAGAGTTCAGAACGACGTGCGGTTTGCTGAAAAGTAGTCGGGTTTGAGAAGATGAAGAAAGTAAGAAGTGCTACTGGCGGTTGCCACCAAGTTTGAACAGATTCTGTGGTTATACAGATAAGTTCAGAAGTTATACAATTAATGTATAAGCTGTAGAGATAACTTACAAACTAAAAGGATTCTGTGGTTAGACAGAAATAGCACAAGATTAAGAAGATTCAGAGGATGTGATAGCTCCAGTCAGTAACTATACAAGTTAACTAAGAAGTTTCAGATAGACAGAATAGACGATGGTTAAGAAAGTTTCTTATAGTTATAGTAGTGAGTGTATTTCGGGAGAGATTCAGAGAACTACCTGTAAGTATGGTTTTTTGCATTTATCCATCATATTGATAAAAAAAATTGCAGGAGTATTAAATCAGAAATCCTAAGTCGACATCTCAAATAAATGATGAGAATTTTGTTGACTAAGCAACCTAGAGAAGAGAAGTATTTGAATGATACATTTGATGGTCAAGCTTGGTACGGTTATACATATGAATAAATGGTAGGAAAGAAATACAAGAGGAAAACCATAAATTCTTGGCAGTGTGAGTTCACTGAGAGTGAACCAATGAGTCGTCTACAGTAATGGTTATGACAAGTAAACGACTGGCAGAGTTGCCTTCTTTATGAACTATGTACATGCTCTCACATGTAAGTATGGAGTATAGAAGACTTGTTACATGTTGAGGAAATATAATATGCTTTTCAGGTTCAGAAATAGAAGAAATATAATATGCTTTACAGGATCAGAAGTAGAGGTATACCTGACCGAGTTTGGTCAGGAGGGATAAAAGCACAAGATAATGAGTTGGAAGTGCTAATCAGTGGAATTGAAGCATATTAAGTCAACTGAGGTACAGTTAGAAGAGGTTAACCTAGTAAATGAATATGCCAGGAGAATCAAAGGGAGATTTATATATATATATATATATATATATATATATATATATATATATATATATATATATATATATATATATATATATATATATATATTATATATATATATATATATATATATATATGAGATAAAGAGTTTATGTGGGAAGCAACTATGATACAACTATATGTGAGCTCTATGAAGAATTTACCAGCATTATTGAAGAATATCACATGTAAATAAATGTTTTTGCAAGAGAGAAAACAAATGTTGGAGTCTATCCTTGAGGGTTGTTGTTGTATGCCAGGTCAATAGTCATTATAAAATCCACTATACGATCAGTCACTATATAACAACGGAGAAGGAAGAGAACGAGTCGAGGGTTGAACAAAGGAAGACAAAGTAGTTCATCCAGGAATTACCAACTCTGGCGGAGATGGCCAGTACTCAAACACCATAGCATTACCTTGGAAGATATACAAAAGAGACTTGTGTGTGTAAAAACTTGAAATACGTAACTAGGCCTGCCACCTGCCACCTAGTTTAAGAAAATTGCTTTGTTGGAGAATAATAACTACACCACCAGTCCTAAGAGCGCTGTCACATCTTGTTCCTGTGGGATGTAGACTCCGTTCGCCTTTCTCCATTCCTTGCTTACAAGCTGTGTTCTCCACGCATTCTTCAGTAAACGGAGCAGTCGTTTCAGAACCTCAGGGCACCTCTTATACACAACATATGGAACACCAATAGGACCTGGACCTGACTTGCGCCGAGCTTTCTAGACAATGCTTTCTACCTCTTGCATCGTTGGGGGCATGGTCTTAAATTCAGCTCCTGGCTTACTCGGCCATTTAAGGCCTACCATGCTGCTGAGCGGCTCATCTTTGCGACCATCTAAATATGTCATTCTAAGGTGTTCTTCCAGGTCTTCTTTCCTGTTGTTTAGCGTATCCGACCGTGGCTGCTCAAAGAGTTCTTTGGCAAACTTGAAGGGCTCCCTGAAGAATCTTTCCCTATCCCTTCGAGTCTTCCTTCTCTTCCTGCACAACCTTTCTGCTCTACAAAGTGCATTATGTTGGCCTTTAAAGTGCTCCCAAACCTGTCGTAACCCTTCCTTCTCTGTGGCAACTGCGTTCTTGAACAGTGTTCGGGCATGCTTCTTCTGTTTCCTGATTCCTTCTATTTTAATTTGTCTTCTACTTTTTCATGGTGGGTTACTTTCCCTTACCTCCCTGACTTCGAACATTTTGCGACAGTGAAGATATATTATGTCGCCGAAGATTTCCAGCTTCTTCTCCAAAGTTATCTGCTTCAGGTTGTTATCCAGCTCTTTTGCCAAGGCTTCGTCCAGCTGTTCCCAAAGCTCTTTTGCACTTGCAGGTGGAAACTTGATTGTATCTCTCTTCCCGTCCAAGAAGTGTGTGAGATCATCATCAGGCAGATCAACTTGAATGTACTCAGCACTGTGGATTGACTCCTGGTTGCGTTCTTCTAACGTCTTACCCGTCGCGACAGAGCGCTGTTGATCTCCCCGTGATGAGCTCCCACACCCCTTTTTCGTTCTGTGGATTTTCATTCCTCTCTGAGTAGAGAATTTCCTACCACAGGCACATGGAAATTCCAGCCGTTGTTCAGAGCTCAATGTCCGTGTAACGGGTTTGGTCGATTCCAATGAGGCGTCTGTGGATTCATCATTCTCCCCCCGCCCCCTTTCGGTGAATCCTGGGGGCATCTATCGTTTTTGGGTCCTGTAGCAATTGAATACAGCTTATGGGGTGCTAACCCGGTCAGCCGATTTCTAGTCTTTCCCAGTGTCATCTGTCTTTCCAGAAGTCCACCTGCCGGTCTTGTCCCCGATTGTCACGTTGGGGATAGGAAACTCTATGATAGGAAAACTCTATTACAGATTGATACAACAGGAGGCAATCTGATCATCAGAAGTTGTCCCTCCGTCGAACAAGTGTTTCGGCCCTATACTACTTTACACTCTAAGGGGGGCGGGCCCACTTGGGTCATGACTCCCAAGTGTCTCAGCTTCCTGTTGTCTTGTATTGAAAATGAACCCATTTCACTTTGGTAGCAACTTTAAAATCCACAACTCCACCAGCTGTGGAGGCAATTGTGAAAGTAACCAAAGAGAAGACAAATTATTCCGTTCGTTCCACCGCCCACCACGACTAGGGACAGACACTGACACACCTGCACGAAGCCGACAAGGCTAGCCACTGCGCGCTAGCAACTGTAATTCTGTGCCCAACACCTCTTATAATAAACGCCGCGTCACAGCCCT
Organism: Oreohelix idahoensis; assembly: GCA_024509875.1. NCBI lineage: Eukaryota > Metazoa > Mollusca > Gastropoda > Stylommatophora > Oreohelicidae > Oreohelix > Oreohelix idahoensis. Next base: position 106,430 of record JAMPIV010002337.1, read on the forward strand.
CTCACCAGTACACCGAAAAACTCAACTTATTGTGGACTTAGAAAAATTCCTGATGTTTTCTGTACCGCAGAGTTTACTGTCCCGAGTTCCATAGCACATTGCGGTTGTTCACAGCCAGCATGATGCCTTTTCCGCAGTTTCATTAAGCCTCTTCAGCGCCCTTGTACTCGACTGTCCTCTCAACCCCAACAGTTTCAATAAATCATACACTCATGCAGCCACGAGCCCTCTTGCACTCACCTCAACAGCCATGACCCTTGCAGTGAACCAATCGTGTCTGAGATCTGCGGCCATATCACTATACTTGACCGCTTTGAACAAATGCTGCTCTTCCAATATGGATTCAAATGGCACGGTCAGTTCAATCAATTTAACCTGGTGGGATAATGAAGAATGCAGCACTATATCCGGCCGTCTTCGAGATTTCCTGATACTCTCTGGATATGCCCCTCGTCCAGGTAAGTCCAGGTGGGCCATCTCCCAGTCATTTGCACAGTCAAGGAGAGATGGTGCACTGCAACCTGATTTACTCGGTTTTGGTTGTGCTGTCTTTCCTGCTCTCATAAAGTATGTGTTTGCGGTGTTTGGCCTGACATTGCTATTCGCCTTCATTCTTGACAGATCTATTGTCGCAGCCAGCTCATGTATCGCCCTTGCCCTAATGACACCTTGCAAGCTGAGAGCACGTGTTCAAGTGTCTGCCTCCCATGACACAGGGAACACTGCTCATTATCCGACTTTCCCCATCTCACAAGGTTTGTGGAGAATGGGGGAGGTCATACATTGATCTAACAACGAAGATGAGGCATAGTTCCAAGATGCCAATTAGTAAAGTTCAATATTTCTGCTGCCGTTTGTAGAGTTTTCCCGTACAAGTTTAGTATTCGAATATTCCAGGTATGGAGGATTTCAACAACGTTACTGGAGGCGTGTAAGCAGTCAGGATTTCTTTCGGTTTTTTCCGTACTTCTTCTTCGTTCGTCCTGAAAAGGACGTTGTTGCGTTGTGTCCGTTTATATCGAAGCTGCGATATTTGCGCCTTTCGGCCGACACATCCGACTTCAGCACGGCATTTTTGGGACCAGGTTAGCCTTCCCTCTTCGATCCCTACTCACTCAGCCAGACTGCAGTGATGCAGCCTGTTTCCAGGACCACCACTTGGAGTTGGGTCTTCGTCAGTGTCGTGGAATATTCTAATCCACATATATAAATTATCAGGTAAATATGAAGCCTAACAAATAAATTTAATAAAAGAAAAGAGAAATGGTAAAAGAACAGTGCTGTCACAATGACTGTACTCGAAATCCCCCTTGTTTTCTACTGCGTCTGCAAATTGTAACGCTTTCACGTTGATAGTAAAAGCCTACTGTGTCGCGGCACGCTTTCTTCAATGAAACGTGTACTGTATTTCTTGGAAAAACTTGGAGATATGCAAGCTGATCAATGACCTAGATTTAATATTTCATTCATCCCATACACAGCGTAACTAAAAGACAGATAAAGCAGGGGAGAGAGGGGCAGGAAGCATGCAATACTAAACACGCGTCGCGCGATACACAATTGCTGCCATCACGCGTGTAAGGCCACATGCACTAACTTTTTTTTCAGACGGACAGTGATAAAAACACTAACCTTCCCAGAGTTAGGTTTTAAAATCCTGAAAAACGCTTATTAGAAAAGATAACATTAGATGGGTTTACGTTTGAAAACATTACAGTACCCAGACAGCACATCTTCGAAACAGGAGGTAGAAGAAATTGCATATTTTGAACGCAGCCACTTAGCTCTTTTAAATTTGTATATTTGGGTTCCTTAGGGCTTGCTGACAAAGAATATGTAAAACGTTACGCAAATAGTCTAGGAATTACCAAATTATAACCAAAATAAAATAGTGGGGATGCCTGACAGCATGAAATCATTTCTGCTCATAAAATTTTTTTATAACGTGTTTGAAAAAACCTTACGTTACGGAAATAGCCTACCATGTTAACTCCTAATTGATTGGAGCGCCACAAATGTAAGACTAAACACGATTGGTCAGGCTATAAATACTATCTTGTGTTGTCAGGGGAAACGTGAAAAAGGAGTACTTTTTTGAAAAGATGTGTAGACAAGGTTTCATTGGGTAGAGCTGCGAATATACTCGATTCAGAGCGTCTGTTCATTGCCACATCTTGTAATAAACCTACTAAGAAGCAGTGCGTTGAGCACCAGTGTATATTTTATATAAAATAAAGCCTGGGACATCGGCAGATCGGAGTTGTGCTATATCCATTGCCAGTCAACGAAACTGTTTATTATTCTATGAATTGTGGTAAGCTTGAAATATTCAATATCTTTTAATGAAAATTGAATGTAAATTGTTAATTTATGCCTGTATATATGTGTAGTTCAGTAGCAAACATGATGTAAAGCCTATAATGCTCCAGCCTGAACAGAAGGTGTCGGAGGAAAGTAAAACTGCATGGAATGGCCAAACAGTACACTGACACCTAGATGATTGACTAGAAAGAAATAATGCTGGAATTGCAGAGGCGTAGTAACCATTAGGGAGGGAAATACTGGTATAAAGTATTTCAGATGAAGCTGACAGTTGGCCTAACGCTCTGAACTCAATGTTTGTGATGTATTGTGCTCAGTGTAGAACTAGAGTATCAATTAGTTATGAAGTAGAAGGTACATCCTTCTTGTTTCAGGGACCGTGGTCTTAAAGTTATTGAGCAGCACCTGGTCAGAGCTTTGCTGAAGCCAGAGGTGGACAGCATACTCCTTGGTCCATATAGCAACCAGTGGGGTGGCTCCAGAACTCATTAAAGTAATCGAGCAGAGGAGGCCTTTACTACAGTCATCACGAAAGATAAGAGAGTGTGGCCATGGAGCTCAACATTATGTACCCCCATCTTAAAATGACAGTGTAAAATACAATTAAAAGGGGAATTTAATTGTTTTAATATCAGGAACTGAAAACATCTCCAATACTAGTTCCAATAAAGACAAACTATTGAAGTCATGATGACACATACCAACAGAGCTTGAACAAAATAAAACCAGTATTACCTCATATTACTACTACACAACTGACACACATATGATACTATTAAAAATATATGTCACTACAAGATTCATATTAATAAATTATGTACATATAACTTGTAATTAAAATTGATTGTGATTCCTGGTTCCCTTGGTATTTGAATCAGGACACATATACCTTCATGACAGCACTGAATACATATTGTTATTTGAAAAGTTATCAGTGACTCCTTTAAGATATCCTCGTAGAGTGTTTTATGTATGTGAGTGTCACAGTGTTGTCAAGTGTGGTGGAATAATTAAATTGTTTATCTGTCTGTTGTTGTTATGACTTACACTTCATCATACACATACCCTAGACATATAACGTAGTCATCACACTATTCCAGAATAATTCTGACTGAGATATACATATGTGGCAGCAAGTAAGGTTATATATAATACACTACTCTTATCAGATATAGATACCTTCACAGCTGATCTCAGTCAGTACACTAAGTCCCCTATAAATATTTATAACATCCCACTTCACCACATATATTGGGGGCTCGTACGGGATTTTGAATCTTTCCCTATTAAAAATATTCGGGGTAATTCACTTCAGGGAATAATAAGAATTAAAAGGTATCCTTGGGTGGAATTAAATAAGGTTGAGCTCTCGGTGCCTGTGTTGTCCATTAGATATATATTTAGAGATTGAATTGTTAGTTAGACATTGTATAAACTTACCTGATAGACAATGGCGGACCTAGCCAAATTTCGATCTGCTGCTGTTCAGACTGCAAAAGAGTTAGGATTAGATGGGCAAGTTATGGTTGCCTATGTCACTACTGAATGTGACAAATTTATTGAACGCGAAGAAAGAAGGTTTGAAGCCGAAAGAAAGTTAGAGGCTTGAAGTTACGAGGCTGAAGAAAGTTGCAGATTGAGGCTGAGGCTGACAAAAGGGAAGCAGATTAGCTGCAGAAAGAAAGAAGATTGACTGCAGAAAGGGAAGAGAAGAAATTAGCTGCAGAGAGGGAAGCAGAAAAGGAGGAGAAGAGATTACAAAGGGAACATGAATTACGACTAAGGGAGTTTGAGTTTCAGGGCCATGCTCCTGAAAATGGTGCCAGTCCCTTTGCCTCTGATGCCACTGCTAGCCAGGGAGCCTCAACCTCAGCTATGAATTTTCATTTAGATCATTTTGTTGAGAAAGACGATGATATAGAGAGCTATCTAAATAGGTATGAACTATTAGCTACCACATATGGGTTAGAGAGAGAAAGGTGGAGCTTAAAGTTATCTCAAGGACTTCGTGGGGCAGCTTATGAAGTTTTTGCAAAAATGAGCAGAGGTGATCAGGAAAATTATGACATGCTAAAGCAGGCTCTTTTGTTAAGATATGAAAAGAATGCAGAATTTTATAGGAAAAAATTTAGGAATGCTAAACTACTGTCAGGTGAAACCTATCACCAGTTCTCTGCACGAATAGAGACATACTTGGAGAAATGGACTTCTCTGGGGAAAACCCAAGATCTTAAGGAAATGGTCCTTATAGAGCAATTAAGAGAGTCCATGGCTCCAGACCTGAGAAAGTTTCTCATGGAACAAGGTGCAGAGAGGCTGGGTGAGTTGCTAAATGTTGCTGAAAGGTATCAAGCAGCTCAAGCAGAGGTAACAGGTAATAAAAAGAAACAGGTGGACAACTTTAGGGCACCACAGAACTTTAATAAATTTGATCCTAGGGATCAAAACAAAGGTAAGCACCAGTTTGATAGGCCACGGTATGAAAATAAAAATAAATTCCCACAATTCGATGAAAGGAAATATGATGAAAGAAAATCTTTCAACCAAGGAAAAAGGTGGTGTAAAAATTGTAAGATGAACAATCATGACACTGACCATTGTAGAAGGAAACCTCCTCATTGTGCTGCTATGACATCGGGGAAAAAGGAAAAGAAGGTCAAACCTGAAGAACTACAGGAACCATACCACCCCCCAGTGTGTGAAGATGTCATCTGTAATGGTGTCACTATAAGGTGTTTATATGATACCGGTTTAGATTACGATTCCGTTGTGAGTTCTCACCTGGTGCAGGCCGATCAATACACCACAGAAACAGTGGAGATTCAAACTGCAACCAAGGATGTAGCTACCATGACACTTCCAGTCGCCCGAATAAAAGTGAAAACGCGATATGTGGAAGGAATCATAAAAGCAGCAGTGATAAATGAGCCAATCTACCCTCTAATATTGGGGTGTAGATATGTCTTCTTGGGGAATCCCAAGAGACCTGTGATATTGGCAACAGTGCAGACCAGATCACAGTCAAAAAAGGAGGAGGATAATCCAATAAATACTCACCCAGATGAGATGAGGAAGGCACAGGCTGAGGACAAAACACTCAAGCCATGTTTCAAGAAGTTGCCCAAATCTCATACACCCCAGGCAAGGGAGAGTTTTATATGAAGAACAAACTGATATATAGGAAGGCTGGATCTGAATCCAATGGTCACGGACAGCTGGTCCTTCCCACTTCATATAGGACTAAAGTGTTGGAACTAGGGCATGCGATTCCCTTCAGTGGTCATATGGGAATCAGCGCAACAGGACAGCGAATAGCTTGTCACTATTTCTGGCCAGGAATAACTGAAGATATCAAACGATATGTAAAATCCTGTCCAGAGTGCCAACGAGTAGCACCTAAACATTGGACTGCACCAGCAACTCTGGGGGAAATGCCCATAGTGGGAACACCCTTTGAGAGAGTTGCCGTGGATCTTGTGGGACCTCTCACCCGAACCAAGAGAAGGAACAGCTACATTCTGACTCTGGTGGACACTTGTTCTATGTGGGGAGAGGCAGTAGCCCTGTCATCGATTGATTCTAAACATGTGGCAGAGGCATTGCTCACAATTTTCACAAGGTTAGGCTTTCCAAATCAAATCTTGACTGATAATGGCTCTCAGTTCAAGGGGAAACTAACTGAAGAAGTTTTCAGGATCTTCCAGGCCAAACACTTCCATTGTAGTGTGTACCATCCCCAAGGGAACGGCCAAGTGGAAAGATTTAACGGCACATTGATGTCGATCCTGAGAAAGTTGGCACACGAAAAACCAGATACATGGGACCAGTACCTGCACGCCGCCCTCTTTGCTTATCGGGAGGTACCCCATAGTTCAACCGGTATGGCCCCGGCAACATTATTGTTTGGAAGGCCAATAAAAGGTCCACTCGAAGCTTTGTTAAGAACGTGGACTGATGAAAAGGCAGAGGAAAACATTACATCTTCATACCAATATGTGAATGAGCTGACCACTCGTTTAAAAACTGGCTGGAAACTTGCCAATGAAAATTTGAAACAAGCCAGGAAGAAACATGCTGCCTATTATAACAGGAAGGCGAAAGACAGAGATTTGGCTGTGGGAGAGAAGGTACTGCTTCTTCTCCCCGGGAGTCAGAATAAGTTACAGATTGGATGGCAGGGTCCATATACAGTTTTAGAGAAGGTGTCTAGAACAAATTATAAGATAGATAAGAAGGGGAAAGAAAAAATCTATCATGTGAATCTCCTGAAGAAATATTTGGAAAGAGAACATCAGGAAGAGACACACTTGTTGACCTTGTCCATCGCCATGGAGATGAAAAAGGAACCACTTTCATCATTTGAATATCCATTACACCCCTGTGAGACAGCAGCACAGGTGAAAATCAGTACACATTTAACGAAAACTCAGAAAGAGAGAGTGCAACAGGTTCTAAATAATCATGCAGAGGTGTTAACAGACCGACCAGGGCATACAAACCTATTGGAATATGATATGAAACTGATAGACCCCACACCTGTCTGTATGAAACCATATTCGATTCCGTTTGCTAAGGAGAAAGCTTTGAAGGAAGAGATAGACTATCTGTTGAAGGAAGGAATTATTTCGCACAGTGAATCTTTGTATAGTTCCGGTGTTGTACTCTTAAGGAAGCCCTCTGGAGAACATAGACTTTGTATAGATTACAGGAGACTGAATGCTATTACAGAAGGACAGGTGGATCCATTGCCGGATACCAATCAGCTGTTTGCCAGACTAAATAAAGCTAAATATTTCTCAAAAGTGGATCTGAGTAAAGGATACTATCAGATTCCAGTAAAGCCTGAGGTTAGACCATACCTAGCTTTTAGTACCTCAGAAGGACACTATGAGTTTAATAGATTGCCATTTGGATTGAAGAATGCGCCTAGTGTCTTTTCTAGAATGATGAGAAAATTATTGGACCCTCTGAATAATCCATGTATAACAAATTTTATGGATGATATCCTCATAGCAACAGAAACATTTGAGGAACACATTGACTCTCTGAACATGCTGTTTAATCGACTTAGGGAAGCAAATTTAACAGCCCGACCAACCAAATGTTGCGTTGGATGTAAAGAATTGGAATTTTTGGGACACACAGTTTATCAGGGAAACATGACCCCTGACCCAAAGAATTTAGAGAAACTACAGAAAGCCCCGAGACCACAAACCAAGAAGGACGTGAGATCCTTTGTCTCATTATGTGGTTTCTACCAGAAGTATATCAAAAACTTTAATTCCATATGTGCACCGTTAACTGATTTGACACGTAAAGGACATCCAGATCGCATTACCTGAACACCACAATGTGAAATGGCTTACCAAGAATTGAAGGAAAAGCTCACAAGTAAACCTATTTTGAAATTACCTGACTTAAGTCAAGAATTCATAGTAAGGACGGATGCCAGTAATATTGGGTTAGGTGCAACTCTACTACAGAAATCAGATGCATTGGATGGGGAATTAAGCCCAGTGGCATATGCTAGCAGAAAGTTGAATAAAGCTGAAATCAGCTACTCAACTAGCGAAAAAGAATGTCTTGCAGTAATATGGGCAATAAAGAAATTCAATATTTATCTGTATGGGAAGGCATTTAAGTTGCAAACGGACCACAAACCTTTATCGTTTCTAGCACAGGCTAGGCATGAGAACTCTAGGTTACTCCGATGGTCTTTACTTTTGGCTCCATATAATTTTAGCATTGAGTATTGTCGTGGAATATTCTAATCCACATATATAAATTATCAAGTAAATATAAAGCCTAATAAATACATATAATAAATAAAGGAAGAAGAATGGTAAAGAACAGTGCTGTCACAATGACTGTACTCGAAATCCCCTTGTTTTCTACTGCGTATGCAAATTGTAACGTTTCACGTTGATATTAAAGGCCTTCTGCAACATACACGCGTTTCCCAAACACACAATAAAATGTGCTGCCTTTCTAAGAAAAACCTTGAAATATGCAAGTTGACCTAAATTTTAAATTCCATTCATGTCTTTTTCTACACTATGTTACCAAAAACAAAAGACAGATGGACTAAAGGATAGCGAGAAGGGAGAGGCAGAAAGCCGAACACTAAACACGCGTCTCGCTATTAATGCCACCCCCAACCCGCGTCGCGCGATACACAATTACTACTATCACGCGTGTAAGACTACATGCACTAACTTTTTTTTTCAGACGGACAGTGATAAAATACATTACCCATCCCAGAGTTAGGTTTATAAATCCTGAAAAACTCTTATTAGAAAAGATAACAGTAGATGGGTTTACGGTTGAAAACATAACAGTACCCAGACAGCACATCTTCGAAACAGGAGGTAGAAAATACATATTTTGAACGCAGCCACGTAGCTCTTTTAAATTTGGATATTTGGGTTCCTTAGGGCTTGCTGACAAAGAATATGTAAAACGTTACGCAAATAGTCCAGGAATTAATAAATTATAACCAAAATAAAATAGTGGGGATGCCTGACAGCATGGAATCATTTCTGCTCATAAAATTTTTTTATAACGTGTTTGACAAAAATCTTACGTTACAGAATTAGCCTACCATGTAAACTCCAAATTGATTGGAGCGCAACAAATGAAAGCCTACCCACGATTGGTCGGGCTATAAATACTATCTTGGTTGTTGGGGGAGACGGGAAAAGATAACATTTTTTCAAACACTTGTCGAAACGTTGGCCTCATTGGCTTGACTCACTGATATACTCACTTGGAGCGTTGATTAGTTCGAGACCCACTAGTGCAATTAATAATCTTGATAAAGGCAAACAGTGCGTTGAAGCCAGCTCATATTTTGTGTTAAATAAAAGCCTGGAACATAAGCAGATGGGAATTTGTGCCAGTAAATGTGCCAGAATTCATTGCTAATCAACGTATCTGTGTTTATTCTATGAATTGTGGTAAGCTTGAACCATTCAGTAGCTTTTAATGAAAATTGAATGTAAATTGTTAATTTATGCCTGTATATATATGTGTAGTTCAGTGGCAAACAGGAGATAAAGCCTATAATGCTCCAGCCTGAACAGAGTGTGTCGGAGGGAAGTAAAACGGCATGGAATGGCCAAATAGTACACTGACACCTGGATGATTGATTAGACAGAAATAATGCTGGAAGTGCAGAGGCGTGGTAACCATTAAGGAGGTAAATACTGGTATAAAGTATTTCAGATGAAGCTGACAGTTGGCCTAACGCTCTGAACTCAATGTTTGTGTTTGTATTGTGCTCAGTGTAGAACTAGAGTATCAATTAGTTATGAAGTAGAAGGTACATCCTTCTTGTTTTCAGGGACCGTGGTCTTGATGGTACTGAGCAACACCTGGTCAGAGCTTTGCTGAATCCAGAGTCGGACAGCATACTCCTTGGTCTTTTTAGCTATCAGTGAGGTGTCTCCAGAGCCCAGAGGAGAATTCGAGCAGAGGAGTCCTTTCCTGCCGCCATCACGCAAGATAAGCTGATTTGGCCAGCTGAGCTCAACATTATGTCCCCTCATCTTGAAATGGCTTTGTAAAAATAACATTCAGAGGGGAATTTAATTGTCTTAATATCAGGAACTGAGAACATCTCCAATACTAGTCCCAAAAGACAAACTATTGAAGTCATGATGACAAATACCAACAGAGCTTGAACAAAACAACAAAACCAGTATTTACCGCTCATATTACTACTACAAACTGACACACATAGGATATTTTTTAATAATATATGTCACTACAATATTCATATTGATAAAGTCTGTACATATACTTGTAATTAAAATTGATTGTGATTCCTGGTTCCTTTGTATTTGAATCAGGACACATATACCTTTATGATAACCATGAATACATATTGTTATTTGAAAAGTTATCAGTGACTCCTTAAGATATTCTCATAGAGTGTTATATGTATGTGAGTGTCACAGTGTTGTCAAGAGTAGTGGATTAAATTAAATTGTTTATCTGTCTGTTGTTGTGACTTACACTTCACCATACACATACCCTAGACACATAACGTAGTCATCACACTATTCCAGAATAATTCTGACTGAGATATATAGATATGTGGTAGCAAGTAAGGTTATCTATAATACACTACTCTTAATAGATATAGATACCTTCACAGCTGATCTCAGTCAGTACACTAAGTCCCCTATAAATATTAATAACATCCCACTTCACCACATATATTGGGGTCTCGCTCTTGGGATTTTGAATCTTTCCCTATTAAAAATATTGGGGGTAATTCACTTCAGGGAATATAAGAATTAAAAGGTATCCTTGGGTGGAATTAAATAAGGTTGAGCTCACGGTGCCTGTGTTGTCCATTAGATATATTTAGAGATTAAATTGTTGGTTAGACATTGTAGAAACTTACCTGATAGACAATGGCGGACCTGGCCAAGTTTCGATCTGCTGCTGTACAGACTGCAAAAGAGTTAGGATTAGTTGGGCAAGTTATGGTTGCCTATGTCACTACGGAATGTGACAAATTTATTGAACGCGAAGAAAGAAGGTTTGAAGCCGAAAGAAAGTTAGAGGCTGAAAGGGAAATTAAGAAGTTACAATTTGAGGCTGAGGCTGAGACTAAGAGGTTGCAGATTGAGGCTGAGGCTAAGAAATTGGAAGCAGAAAGAGAAGACAAGAAATTAGCTCCAGAAAGGGAAGAGAAGAAATTAGCTGCAGAAAGGGAAGAGAGGAAATTAGCTGCAGAAAGGGAAGCAGAAGATAAAAGATTACAAAGGGAACATGAGTTACGACTAAGGGAGTTTGAGTTTCAAGGCCATGCTCCTGAAAATGGTGCCAGTCCCTTTGCCTCTGATGCTACTGTTACTCAAGGAGCCTCAATCTCAGCTATGAATTTTCATTTAGATCATTTTGTTGAGAAAGACGATGATATAGAGAGCTACCTAAATAGGTATGAACTATTAGCTACCACGTATGGGTTAGAGAGAGAAAGGTGGAGCTTAAAGTTATCTCAGGGACTTCGTGGGGCAGCTTATGAAGTTTTTTGCCAAAAATGAGCAGAGGTGATCAGGAAAATTATGACATGCTAAAGCAGGCTCTTTTGTTAAGGTATGAAAAGAATGCAGAATTTTATAGGAAAAAATTTAGGAATGCTAAACTACTGTCAGGTGAAACCTATCACCAGTTCTCTGCACGAATAGAGACATACTTGGAGAAATGGACTTCTCTGGGGAAAACCCAAGATCTTAAGGAAATGGTCCTTATAGAGCAATTAAGAGAGTCCATGGCTCCAGACCTGAGAAAGTTTCTCATGGAACAAGGTGCAGAGAGGCTGGGTGAGTTGCTAAATGTTGCTGAAAGGTATCAAGCAGCTCAAGCAGAGGTAACAGGTAATAAAAAGAAACAAGTGGATAACTGTAGGGCACCACAGAACTTTAATAAATTTGATCCTAAGGATCAAAATAAAGGTAAGCACCAATTTGATAGGCCACGGTATGAAAATAAAAATAAATTCCCACAATTCGATGAAAGGAAATATGATGAAAGAAAATCTTTCAACCAAGGAAAAAGGTGGTGTAAAAATTGTAAGATGAACAATCATGACACTGACCATTGTAGAAGGAAACCTCCTCATTTTGCTGCTATGACATCGGGGAAAAAGGAAAAGAAGGGCAAACCTGAAGAATTACAGGAACCATACCACCCCCCAGTGTGTGAAGATGTCATCTGTAATGGTGTCACTATAAGATGTTTATATGATACCGGTTTAGATTACGATTCCGTTGTGAGTTCTCACCTGGTGCAGGCCGATCAATACACCACGGAAACAGTGGAGATTCAAACTGCAACCAAGGATGTAGCTACCATGACACTTCCCGTCGCCCGAATAAAACGTGAAAACGCGATATGTGGAAGGAATCATAAAAGCAGCAGTGATAAATGAGCCAATCTACCCTCTAATATTGGGGTGTAGATATGTCTTCTTGGGGAATCCCAGAGACCTGTGATATTGGCAACAGTGCAGACCAGATCACAGTCAAAGAAGGAGGAGGATAATCCCATAAATACTCACCCAGATGAGATGAGGAAGGCACAGGCTGAGGACAAAACACTCAAGCCATGTTTCAAGAAGTTGCCTAAATCTCATACACCTCCAGGCAAGGGAGAGTTTTATATGAAGAACAAACTGATATATAGGAAGGCTGGATCTGAATCCAATGGTCACGGACAGCTGGTCCTTCCCACTTCATATAGGACTAAAGTGTTGGAAGCTTGTCACTATTTCTGGCCAGGAATAACTGAAGATATCAAACGATATGTAAAATCCTGTCCAGAGTGCCAACGAGTAGCACCTAAACATTGGACTGCACCAGCAACTCTGGGGGAAATGCCCATAGTGGGACCACCCTTTGAGAGAGTTGCCGTGGATCTTGTGGGACCTCTCACCCGAACCAAGAGAAGGAACAGCTACATTCTGACTCTGGTGGACACTTGTTCTATGTGGGGAGAGGCAGTAGCCCTGTCATCGATTGATTCAAAACATGTGGCAGAGGCATTGCTCACAATTTTCACAAGGTTAGGCTTTCCCAATCAAATCTTGACTGATAATGGCTCTCAGTTCAAGGGGAAACTAACTGAAGAAGTTTCAGGATCTTCCAGGCCAAACACTTCCATTGTAGTGTGTATCATCCCCAAGGGAACGGCCAAGTGGAAAGATTTAACGGCACATTGATGTCGATCCTGAGAAAGTTGGCACACGAAAAAACCAGATACATGGGACCAGTACCTGCACGCCGCCCTCTTTGCTTATCGGGAGGTACCCCATAGTTCAACCGGTATGGCCCCGGCAACATTATTGTTTGGAAGGCCAATAAAAGGTCCACTCGAAGCTATGTTAAGAACGTGGACTGATGAAAAGGCAGAGGAAAACATTACATCTTCATACCAATATGTGAATGAGCTGACCACTCGGTTAAAAACTGGCTGGAAACTTGCCAATGAAAATTTGAAACAAGCCAGGAAGAAACATGCTGCCTATTATAACAGGAAGGCGAAGGACAGAAATTTGGCTGTGGGAGAGAAAGTACTGCTTCTTTTGCCTGGGAGTCAGAATAAGTTACAAATTGGATGGCAGGGTCCATATACAGTTTTAGAGAAGGTATCTAGAACAAATTATAAGATAGATAAGAAGGGGAAAGAAAAAATCTATCATGTGAATCTCCTGAAGAAATATTTGGAAAGAGAACATCAGGAAGAGCCACACTTGTTGACCTTGTCCATCGCCATGGAGATGAAAAAGGAACCACTTTCATCATTTGAATATCCATTACACCCCTGTGAGACAGCCGCACAGGTGAAAATCAGTACACATTTAACGAAAACTCAGAAAGAGAGAGTGCAACAGGTTCTAAATAATCATGCAGAGGTGTTAACAGACCGACCAGGGCATACAAACCTATTGGAATATGATATGAAACTAATAGACTCCACACCTGTCTGTATGAAACCATATTCGATTCCGTTTGCTAAGGAGAAAGCTTTGAAGGAAGAGATAGACTATCTGTTGAAGGAAGGAATTATTTCGCACAGTGAGTCTTCGTATAGTTCCGGTGTTGTACTCTTAAGGAAGCCCTCTGGAGAACATAGACTCTGTATAGATTACAGGAGACTGAATGCTATTACAGAAGGACAGGTGGATCCATTGCCGGATACAAATCAGCTGTTTGCCAGACTAAATAAAGCTAAATATTTCTCAAAAGTGGATCTGAGTAAAGGATACTATCAGATTCCAGTAAAGCTTGAGGTTAGACCATACCTAGCTTTTAGTACCTCAGAAGGACACTATGAGTTTAATAGATTGCCATTTGGATTGAAGAATGCGCCTAGTGTCTTCTCTAGAATGATGAGAAAATTATTGGATCCTCTGAATAATCCCTGTATAACAAATTTTATGGATGATATCCTTATAGCAACAGAAACATTTGAGGAACACATTGACTCTCTGAACATGCTGTTTGATCGACTTAGGGAGGCAAATTTAACAGCCCGACCAACCAAATGTTGGTCGGGCTGTTAAAGAATTGGAATTTTTGGGACACACAGTTTATCAGGGAAACATGACCCCTGACCCAAAGAATTTAGAGAAACTACAGAAAGCCCCGAGACCACAAACCAAGAAGGACGTGAGATCCTTTGTCTCATTATGTGGTTTCTACCAGAAGTATATCAAGGACTTTAATTCCATATGTGCACCGTTAACTGAATTGACACGTAAAGGACATCCAGATCGCATTACATGGACACCACAATGTGAAATGACTTACCAAGAATTGAAGGAAAGCTCACAAGTAAACCCATTTTGAAATTACCTGACTTAAGTCAAGAATTCATAGTAAGGACGGATGCAAGTTATATTGGGTTAGGTGCAACTCTACTACAGAAATCAGATGCATTGGATGGGGAATTAAGCCCAGTGGCATATGCTAGCAGAAAGTTGAATAAAGCTGAAATCAACTACTCAACTAGCGAAAAAGAATGTCTTGCAGTAATATGGGCGATAAAGAAATTCAATATTTATCTATATGGGAAGGCATTTAAGTTGCAAACAGACCACAAACCTTTATCGTTTCTAGCACAGGCTAGGCATGAGAACTCCAGGTTACTCCGATGGTCTTTACTTTTGGCTCCATATAATTTTAGCATGGAGTATATATCTGGAAAAACCAATTTGGGAGCGGATTTTTTAAGCCGCCATCCGTGTGATGAGAATCACCGTAAACCCCAGAAATAATAATAAATTTCTCTATGTGTATATAGAATAAAGGACTGACATATAATGTCTGTTTTAAGAGGGGAGGTGTCGTGGAATATTCTAATCCACATATATAAATTATCAAGTAAATATAAAGCCTAATAAATACATATAATAAATAAAGGAAGAAGAATGGTAAAGAACAGTGCTGTCACAATGACTGTACTCGAAATCCCCTTGTTTTCTACTGCGTATGCAAATTGTAACGTTTCACGTTGATAGTAAAGGCCTTCTGCAACATACACGCGTTTCCCAAACACACAATAAAATGTGCTGCCTTTCTAAGAAAAACCTTGAAATATGCAAGTTGACCTAAATTTTAAATTCCATTCATGTCTTTTTCTACACTATGTTACCTCAAACAAAAGACAGATGGACTAAAGGATAGCGAGAAGGGAGAGGCAGAAAGCCGAACACTAAACACGCGTCTCGCTATTAATGCCACCCCCAACCCGCGTCGCGCGATACACAATTACTACTATCACGCGTGTAAGACTACATGCACTAACTTTTTTTCAGACGGACAGTGATAAAATACATTACCCATCCCAGAGTTAGGTTTATAAATCCTGATAAACGCGTATTCGAAAATATATCATTAGACGGGTTTACGGTTGAAAACATAACAGTACCCAGACAGCACATCTTCGAAACAGGAGGTAGAAAATACATATTTTGAACGCAGCCACGTAGCTCTTTTAAATTTGGATATTTGGGTTCCTTAGGGCTTGCTGACAAAGAATATGTAAAACGTTACGCAAATAGTCCAGGAATTAATAAATTATACCCAAAATAAAATAGTGGGGATGCCTGACAGCATGGAATCATTTCTGCTCATAAAATTTTTTTATAACGTGTTTGAAAAAAATCTTACGTTACAGAATTAGCCTACCATGTAAACTCCAAATTGATTGGAGCGCAACAAATGAAAGACTAACCACGATTGGTCGGGCTATAAATACTATCCTTCGTTGTTAGGGGAGACGTGAAAAGGTAACATTTTTTCAAACACTTGTCGAAACGTGGCCTCATTGGCTAGACTCGCTGATATACTCACTTAGGAGCGTTAGTTCGAGACCACTAGTGCAAATAATCTTGATAAAGCAACAGTGCGTTGAAGCCAGCTCATATTTGTGTTAAATAAAAGCCTGGAACATAAGCAGATGGGAATTTGTGCCAGTAATTGTGCCAGAATTCATTGCTAATCAACGTATCTGTGTTTATTTCCATGAATTCTGGTAAGCTTGAAACATTCAGTATCTTTTAATGAAAATTGAATGTGAATTGTTAATTTATGCCTGTATATATGTGTAGTTCAGTGGCAAACAGGAGATAAAGCCTATAATGCTCCAGCCTGAACAGAGGGTGTCGGAGGGAAGTAAAACGGCATGGAATGGCCAAATAGTACACTGACACCTGGATGATTGATTAGACAGAAATAATGCTGGAAGTGCAGAGGCGTAGTGACCATTAAGGAGGGTAATGCTGGTATAAAGTATTTCAGATGAAGCTGACAGTTGGCCTAACGCTCTGAACTCAATGTTTGTGTTGTATTGTGCTCAGTGTAGAACTAGAGTATCAATTAGTTATGAAGTAGAAGGTATATCCTTCTTGTTTTCAGGGACCGTGGTCTTGATGGTACTGAGCAGCACCTGGTCAGAGCTTTGCTGAATCCAGAGTCGGACAGCATACTCCTTGGTCCATTTAGCTATCAGTGAGGTGTCTCCAGAGCCCAGAGGAGAATTCGAGCAGAGGAGTCCTTCCCTGCCGCCATCACGCAAGATAAGCTGATTTGGCCAGCTGAGCTCAACATTATGTCCCCTCATCTTGAAATGACTTTGTAAAAATAACATTCAGAGGGGAATTTAATTGTCTTAATATCAGGAACTGAGAACATCTCCAATACTAGTCCAAAAAGACAAACTATTGAAGTCATGATGACAAATACCAACAGAGCTTGAACAAAACAAAACCAGTATTACCTCATATTACCACTACACAACTGACACACATAGGATATTTTTAATAATATATGTCACTACAATATTCATATTGATAAAGTCTGTACATATACTTGTAATTAAAATTGATTGTGATTCCTGGTTCCTTTGTATTTGAATCAGGACACATATACCTTTATGATAACCATGAATACATATTGTTATTTGAAAAGTTATCAGTGACTCCTTAAGATATTCTCATAGAGTGTTATATGTATGTGAGTGTCACAGTGTTGTCAAGAGTAGTGGATTAAATTAAATTGTTTATCTGTCTGTTGTTGTGACTTACACTTCATCATACACATACCCTAGACACCTAACGTAGTCATCACACTATTCCAGAATAATTCAGACTGAGATATATAGATATGTGGTAGCAAGTAAGGTTATCTATAATACACTACTCTTAATAGATATAGATACCTTCACAGCTGATCTCAGTCAGTACACTAAGTCCCATATAAATATTTATAACATCCCACTTCACCACAAGTATATATCTGGAAAAACAAATTTGGGAGCGGATTTTTTAAGCCGCCATCCGTGTGATGAGAATCACCCTAAACCCCAGAAATAATAATAAATTTCTCTATGTGTATATAGAATAAAGGACTGACATATAATGTCTGTTTTAAGAGGTGGAGATGTCGTGGTTAAATATTCTAATCCACATATATAAATTATCATGGTAAATATGAAGCCTAACAAATAAATTTAATAAAAGAAAAGAGAAAGGTAAAAGAACAGTGCTGTCACAATGACTGTACTCGAAATCCCCCCTTGTTTACTACTTGAGGTTGCCCAAAATTGTGAAACGCTTTCACGTTGAAGTAAAAGGCCTTACTGTGTCCGCGGCACGCTTTTTCTTCAATGAAACGTGTACTGTATTTCTTGGAAAAACTTGGAGATATGCAAGCTGATCAATGACCTAGATTTAATATTTCATTCATCCCATACACAGCGTAACTAAAAGACAGATAAAGCAGGGGAGAGAGGGGCAGGAAGCATGCAATACTAAACACGCGTCGCGCGATACACAATTGCTGCCATCACGCGTGTAAGGCCACATGCACTAACTTTTTTTTCAGACGGACAGTGATAAAAACACTAACCTTCCCAGAGTTAGGTTTTAAAATCCTGAAAAAACGCTTATTAGAAAAGATAACATTAGATGGGTTTACGGTTGAAAACATTACAGTACCCAGACAGCACATCTTCGAAACAGGAGGTAGAAGAAATTGCATATTTTGAACGCAGCCACTTAGCTCTTTTAAATTTGTATATTTGGGTTCCTTAGGGCTTGCTGACAAAGAATATGTAAAACGTTACGCAAATAGTCTAGGAATTACCAAATTATAACCAAAATAAAATAGTGGGGATGCTTGACAGCATGAAATCATTTCTGCTCATAAAATTTTTTTATAACGTGTTTGAAAAAACCTTACGTTACGGAAATAGCCTACCATGTTAACTCCAAATTGATTGGAGCGCAACAAATATAAGACTAAACACGATTGGTCGGGCTATAAATACTATCTTGTGTTGTCAGGGGAAACGTGAAAAGGCGTATTTTTTTTGAAAAGATGTGTAGACATGGTTTCATTGGGTAGAGCTGCGAATATACTCGATTCAGAGCGTCTGTTCATTGCCACATCTTGTAATAAACCTACTAAGAAGCAGTGCGTTGAGCACCAGTGTATATTTTATATAAAATAAAGCCTGGGACATCGGCAGATCGGAGTTGTGCTATATTCATTGCCAGTCAACGAAACTGTTTATTATTTCCATGAATTGTGGTAAGCTTGAATTATTCAATATCTTTTAATGAAAATTGAATGTAAATTGATAATTTATGTCTGTATATATGTGTAGTTCAGTAGCAAACATGATGTAAAGCCTATAATGCTCCAGCCTGAACAGAAGGTGTCGGAGGAAAGTAAAACTGCATGGAATGGCCAAACAGTACACTGACACCTAGATGATTGACTAGAAAGAAATAATGCTGGAATTGCAGAGGCGTAGTAACCATTAGGGAGGGAAATACTGGTATAAAGTATTTCAGATGAAACTGACAGTTGGCCTAACGCTCTGAACTCAATGTTTGTGATGTATTGTGCTCAGTGTAGAACTAGAGTATCAATTAGTTATGAAGTAGAAGGTACATCCTTCTTGTTTCAGGGACCGTGGTCTTAAAGTTATTGAGCAGCACCTGGTCAGAGCTTTGCTGAAGCCAGAGGTGGACAGCATACTCCTTGGTCCATATAGCAACCAGTGGGGTGGCTCCAGAACTCATTAAAGTAATCGAGCAGAGGAGGCCTTTACTACAGTCATCACGAAAGATAAGAGAGTGTGGCCATGGAGCACAACATTATGTACCCCCATCTTAAAATGACAGTGTAAAATACAATTAAGAGGGGAATTTAATTGTTTTAATATCAGGAACTGAGAACATCTCCAATACTAGTTCCAATAAAGACAAACTATTGAAGTCATGATGACAATACCAACAGAGCTTGAACAAAACAAAACCAGTATTACCTCATATTACTACTACACAACTGACACACATAGGATACTATTAATAATATATGTCACTACAAGATTCATATTAATAAATTCTGTACATATAACTTGTAATTAAAATTGATTGTGATTCCTGGTTCCCTTTGTATTTGAATCAGGACACATATACATTCATGACAGCACTGAATACATATTGTTATTTGAAAAGTTATCAGTGACTCCTTTAAGATATCCTCGTAGAGTGTTTATGTATGTGAGTGTCACAGTGTTGTCAAGTGTGGTGGAATAAATTAAATTGTTTATCTGTCTGTTGTTGTTATGACTTACACTTCATCATACACATACCCTAGACATATAACGTAGTCATCACACTATTCCAGAATAATTCTGACTGAGATATATAGATATGTGGTAGCAAGTAAGGTTATCTATAATACACTACTCTTCATAGATATCGATACCTTCACAGCTGATCTCAGACAGTACACTAAGTCCCCTATAAAATTTATTCACACTTCACCACAGTCAGTCTGGTATTCGGTGACCCTGGACGCCCTGCAGGGGTCTAGCTATCGGGTCGCTAACTGCAAACTGTTGACGCGTCTTAGGTCACTATTTATTTTAGGACCTTTATAAGAATCCGTACAACATCGTGAAATCTTGATAGCGGACAATAAATAGATAAGCTCCAAAGTTTCTTGTCGCCCTTAGTTAATTTCATAGAATTTTGATTTGTTTTAGTACAAATGTATTATCTCTATGCTCTTCCAATATTATAGGACAATAGGAATCGACCCTTCTCATTTCTGAGTAACTCTGTAGTTAAATTGTACAAGATTTAGTGAAGGGACATTGACTGCGTGTTATTATTTCCTCACAATTGTGCTAACAATGGTTTGCACACGAACTCGCCCACAGGCCGACGGGAAAAAGATGTTATGGCATAAAAAATGAGGAAGTGGGATAGAAAAGGTATTCAGATTTGACAAAATGGAAGACTAACTGATCATGGCCATATAAGCTAGAGAGTCACAAATTTAGACGCTGTTTGTTAGCTTTAAATCAGAAGACATTGTCTTCATTATTTGTGTCAACCTACAAAAGATTCAGAGAATACATAAATTTATGCTGATGGGTCTATCCTTACAGTTATGTCTGCCTTATATAAGCTCGTTAAAACTACATCCTACATGGCGGATCCCTTACACAAATAGTAACAATGCCCTATATACCCCACACAATCATTCATTCATTTATGCATGTACCCCACTGTAAATATGAATAATGGAAAGGATTTGATAGACGGTAAACGGGGGCAGGGAATAGAGCTTGGTTTAATTTTTTTCCTATACTATAGGGCCTATGCTTGTAAAACTATTTAAATGGCCAATCACTATGAATATATCTTTCTATATATAAATATCATATATAGAATATAAATATATATATATCTTATGCATATTAAACTGTTACTATATATATATATTATATATATATCTGTGTGTGTCTATATTGTGTAATATTAATATATATAGGATATCTATATATATGTGTATTTTTGTATATAACATTATGATATATATGAGGGTACTATATATAGATCCGTATATATATATATATATATATAGTATACAATACTTTAATATGATATCTAGAATCCCTATATACATCCCACACATGATATAGTTATATATATATGTTTTATTTATGTTATTTATATAGGGCATATATATGGTATATATTTTATATTTATATGGTTAGTTGGCGCCTTCAAACCGCCTAAACAAAAAGAGATTAAAGCCCGGGAGTAAATTAATATGAAATTAATATGAAACCAGGACTTTTAATGGTATGTTACCAGGCACTGCAGGAAATAAAGAAGTAGAACACCAGACAACAGAAAAACAACAGACATGAGTGGCTTACCCAGGATTTGAACACTGGACCTTCCGTGCGACAACCCCGCCTAGCCATGCAAGCGAATCACACTATCCGCTCTGCCATCTACGCATCATCAAAAAAATGATGTTTCAATGGCAGGTCAATAGTGCGAACCACAATACACGACACCAGAAGTCCTCCATGGGCAGTTCAGCCTATTAATGACGCAATCACTTCTGTTGTATTTCTATCAAGCAGTATAGGCCGAATCCAACAAGACCCTTAGGACCTTAATACTGTGTCCAGTAAATGATAGTAGACTAGAACAGTGAGAACAGGATAGTGGGTAGGTTTGGTATTGTACAAACATTTATTACAAATAAGGGAGGGAAACCTGAGGCCTGTAAACAGTAAATTAATATGAAATTAATATGAAACAAATATAAAGGTATGTTATCAGGCACTCGCAGGAAATAAAGAAGTAGAACACCAGACAACAGAAAAACAACAGACATGAGTGGCTTACCCAGGATTTGAACACTGGACCTTCCGTGCGACAACCCCGCCTAGCCATGCAAGCGAATCACACTATCCGCTCTGCCATCTACGCATCATCAAAAAAATGATGTTTCAATGGCAGGTCAATAGTGCGAACCACAATACACGACACCAGAAGTCCTCCATGGGCAGTTCAGCCTATTAATGACGCAATCACTTCTGTTGTATTTCTATCAAGCAGTATAGGCCGAATCCAACAAGACCCTTAGGACCTTAATACTGTGTCCAGTAAATGATAGTAGACTAGAACAGTGAGAACAGGATAGTGGGTAGGTTTGGTATTGTACAAACATTTATTACAAATAAGGGAGGGAAACCTGAGGCCTGTAAACAGTAATTAATATGAAATTAATATGAAACAAATATAAAGGTATGTTATATTTGTTTCATATTAATTTCATATTAATTTACTGTTTACAGGCCTCAGGTTTCCCTCCCTTATTTGTAATAAATGTTTGTACAATACCAAACCTACCCACTATCCTGTTCTCACTGTTCTAGTCTACTATCATTTACTGGACACAGTATTAAGGTCCTAAGGGTCTTGTTGGATTCGGCCTATACTGCTTGATAGAAATACAACAGAAGTGATTGCGTCATTAATAGGCTGAACTGCCCATGGAGGACTTCTGGTGTCGTGTATTGTGGTTCGCACTATTGACCTGCCATTGAAACATCATTCTTTTTGATGATGCGTAGATGGCAGAGCGGATAGTGTGATTCGCTTGCATGGCTAGGCGGGGTTGTCGCACGGAAGGTCCAGTGTTCAAATCCTGGGTAAGCCACTCATGTCTGTTGTTTTTCTGTTGTCTGGTGTTCTACTTCTTTATTTCCTGCGAGTGCCTGATAACATACCTTTATATTTGTTTCATATTAATTTCATATTAATTTACTGTTTGCAGGCCTCGGGTTTCCCTCCCTTATTTGTAATAAAAGATTAAGCCCGGGACACGACTGTCAGTCTCGGGTTTCCCTCCCTTATTTGTAATAAAAGATTAAGCCCGGGACACGACTGTCAGTCTTGTAAGATTAAAAACTCGTGAAATTCTCAAGCTTGGATAATACCTTTCACTCGACAGTCCTTTGGTCTGAAAAGCTAAATGCGTGGGCCCACTAGGGTTTCAAGTGTGGGGATTACACTTTTTAGTCACATACTAGTTCTGTGGTATGTCTTCTAACCGCGGGGTGATATTAAAATAAAATGTAATAAGGCGCGGTTGCTCGCGATGATATTAAAATTAAATGACAGAGCATAACGAACGGGAATGGATTTGAAAAATATTAAATGAAATAGGCCAGAGGATGAGACGTGGAAAGCAGAAAAATGAGACGAATGATTAAACTATGGTTAGAATAACGGATGAAATAATAATTATTACCTCCATCACAACTGACGTTTAACGGTATTTCTGTTGTGTTCAGGTTTTTTCCTTGTCTATTCCTTTCCAACCTGTTTCGCGCAGTTCTTCTATGATGCCTATGTAAGGAGTACATATTTTATTATGTTTGCTGACAATGTGCAATTTCCATTTATTTGTCGTAGCATTCGAGCATTTCCAAGAGCATTAAATCGGTGGATGCCTCTTCTTAGGTATGTGTGACGGAAGTGATGGTTTAAAAGTTCTGATATTCTTTCGTTTTTGTCCCCAATCGTATTTAATCTAACTGTAGTCGCGGCCTCTTGGACGATAGAGTCTGTATATCTTTTTATTTTACATATAATGTAGAATGCGTTGTTACCAATTTATTATTGTCTAGGCTGTCCCTAAAATCATTACATATTAAGAAACAGCCTCTATCGTTATCTTACGTTTTTAGCCGGGTACCACATTTACCGCTGGAGAGAGATCGGAGTGTGACGTTACATAGGTTTCGCACACTGTAACCTTGCATAGAGAAGCAAGCTAAACCATTCTGAAGCTCAACGCTCATTACATGATACACTTCACAAAATGACATTGTTTCCACAATACAACGGTCTTTTATTTTGAACTTAACGCCGCTAATAGTACCGAACGAGACAATGGTGTGTCTGGTTGGACCGGAGATTCGCCTCTCGCACTAACAACGTGGCACAATCATATTTCAAAAAAAAAAAAAAAGACTCGAGTTTCACACGTTACTACAAATTTTGTGACACATTAGTTCTTCAGCAGTCATTTTTAAAAAAATGGGATGGAAATGAACGTTAGGTTCTAAAATAATAATAATTGCTATTAATGTTATTTATCTTCATCAACTGGTCATTAACATCTGGTGAGATGAGATTCACTTTAAGTCAGGAAAGTTCATATAAACGGTAGAATCAAAATACCTTTCTCCCAGGGGGCGGAAAAATGGCCCAAGGGGGTTGGCGTTTTCTATGAACAGTATGGCGTTCGCCTATTAAACCTTTGTTAAAGGTACCGGGTTCGGTCCCAGTTACCAGGACATAAATCTGATGGAGTTTTTTTTTTTTCCCCAGTCAGTGTTCCCTTAAGGTGTCATACTCCCCGGTAGCGAGATCAGATGACTACTTTCCCCAGATAAGGGCGAAAAAAAGGAGGTACCGTGTGGAAGTTAGCGCGCGTTAAAATCCCCCCCCCCCAGTTGGAAATCGTTTTA